>WBMW01002327.1:1102168-1189689 GCA_013396635.1 Penelope pileata
AATCAATCAATCAATCTCAGCATCACGCTGCCAAGTTCCTTCTGCTGGGATCACACCCATTTTGACACATCAGCCACGGGGTTCTCCAGTAAAGGTCCATAACAACGTGTTCACCCATCCTGCCAGTCAGCTGATACATCCCCTCCTCTTTTCACAAATGATCAGGAGGGGAACGGAGATCAATTTCCTCCTTTCATTGCTTGTATTCCCCCCAGAAACATCACAACGTAATTCTCTTTATGCTTCTCCAAAGGGCAAATAAATAATAACTAAAAATCACCCAAGCAAAATAATGAGGAATGAGAAATCCTTCATGTTCTCACAGTCAACAGCTTTCAGACTCACCACACTGGAAATGCTGTGGTGCTACACACTCCCTTTTCTCACCCTCTACATGCCTAAAACAATACATATGGGACACCTCCATCATATTGCTCCAAGGCTGAGGAATATACAGGCACTAACCTGAGTCATTTGGTCTACTCAGTCCCTCACAAGCCAACCTGAAATTGCTTTGCTTGAGCTCCAAATCCATCCAGCACAAAGTCAGGGCCGCAGCAGAAGCTCATGAGCTTCAAGGCTTGGTCACTGAAGCCTTTAACAAAGTGACATAACATCTGCTGTCAAGTTTGTTTTTCCTTTCACTTCTGGGATGGGCCTGCCTGCAAAGGACCATGTCACCCCATCTTTAGTCATTAAAAATGGAAACAGTATCAAGCAATCCAGCCAAGGAAACAAATGATCATCTGCAGACATTTCAAGGGTCAAAAATGTGTACAAGGCTGTTCCCTGAATCAAAAAGATTTCTTCAGGAACAGTCTCTCCATGTACATCAGATTTCTTCTTGTTTGCTGTTTTGAAAATGCCTTGGAAAGGATGCAGGAATTAGAAAGGAATTAATTGCAGAGTAGAATTCAAGAGGAGAAACATCTCCAGTATTACACGTACACCTACGCTACAAGCAATTCATTTCTCTTCCACTCATCTGCATCGTAAGAGGAGTCACAAGAAAGCAAACTGAGATGAAACATTACTACTGTGAGGTTGGAAGCCATGAGGTTGAAAACTTAGCATGGAAACCACCCCTTTGCTTCAAGCAAAGCTATGAGCTGGCAAAATACTTTCAATCCTGAACAACTTAGCTTTAAAAACAAAACATGCTTTGAAAACAAAAACGTGGCAAAATATAAAAAAAAGATAAGGAGAACAAGAAACTCCAGCACACAGCCAGCTCTGTTCCTGTGTTCCAGGCAGTGACCCACTGTGAGATGTCACTATCTGGAGAAGGAAACAGAGTCCTGCACCCTGGCACGGCCAGCGTGGCTTGTGTCCCAGCTGCAAGCAGCTGCGGTGGCTCCGTGCCAGCTGGGCCCAGTCCTCCCTCCAACAGCCTCTGCACAGCAGCTTGTTTTTCATGAAAAGAAAAACCACGCTGGATTAAGGGCACATCTGAGGTATGGTAGTGCTGCTGGGTGCACATCCAACCTGGTATTTCCACCAGTGGCAGCTCCTTCCTGCAGAGGGACCCAGCCTATGAGCTTTATGAGGGTCACAGGAAAAGCTCTTCTGATCTCCTTTCTTTCTGTGCCACGTGTCGATGGCAGCAGTGCACAGAGCAGCACCAAGCCCAGCACTGCAGCTGAGAAGAGATCCCCACCAGCTACTAAGACATGTTACCAGCATGTCTAGCACCCTTACATTAATAACTAATTAATGTTTCAGTTCTGCAAAAGCGGCAAGACAATTAAATGTCAGAAACAACAACTCAGCCACCTCCATCCTCTACACTCAAGGCAACTCCAAGCCCAGCTTCACTCCAAGAAGCACCCAGCAGCAACTGGGGCACACCAAGCAGTGGAAAGTTTTTGCAAAGAGGGAAACATTATGAACCATGAGAAAAGGAGTTCAGCAGAAGTTCACAGCTTATTAGCCCTGAAGTACTCAAAAGGAGACAGAAATCTATAGGAAATTAGATTGATTAGGTGGCAAAACACATTTACGGGGGGGGATTCTAACTCATTTATTTAGAAGCTGTCTCTGGACTTCTGAGCTCGTAATAGCTGTAATTAGCAGTGTCAGTACACGGAACTGTTCAGCGATGCTAATGAGTACCTGCCTCTCAGAGGTATGCCTTCCTGATGACCTGCAGCGGGGAAGAGCAGCTGTAGGAGCCTCTGTAAGCTGCAGGAAGACTTCTAGGACATCAGCAGTGAGGAAACATTTGAGGCTGAAATTGAGCTAGAGATTTTATCACAGCCAATCTCCGGACAGCAGGAGACTGACTGTGCACCACCTGCTCTGGCTTGCTTTGCATCAGAATGGGAATCTCTCCTTCCTCACCAGCTGCCTTCTCTTTAGGCTCTGAGGTCTGAAAACGTTGACCACAATATTCACAAAACACATCAATCTACCCATTTTCTCTGAAGGGATAAGTATCAGCTACCAGCATAGTGTACCAAATGAAACAACCGTGCCCCTTCTGTGCTACTCAGAGACCTTAGATCACCTGCCAAGCCCAAATGTATTGCTCAGTGTCATGAAGACCCTGCTCACTGCCCCCCCAAGCTGTTCACACAGCTGAGCAAACAAGTCAACAGTCATGCTCGTGCACTGCATGCCCTCCAGACGTGCAAAGGTGAACACAAGTGCAGACAGATGTCAAATACAGAGTCACGCTGAGCAATGAGCCACATCCACATTATGTTTTCAACGGTGATCACATCCAATCCTGGCACTGAACTTTAAAGATGGCATTAAAGATGTAAGTGCCCTATGCAGAACTGCTTTAATCATTACAGCAAAGCCAGAGAAATCTGACGTGATGTCAGTCCTGCCCAGGGATCAGAGTCCATTAAAAACACAGAAAGACTTACTGTCTTCCAGATGTATTTTACATTGACCTCACCACTGAAACAGAGAGTTTGATCCAGCTCTCAGCAGCTTCCTGTCTGGTTTTCTTTGCTTCTGCCCACACGCAGTCCTTACTGATGTCTTCTCATCCAGGTCTGGGCTGCAACCTTTCTCTCTTTACTAAGAAAGGATGGATCCCTACACTAGCTGGAGAGTACGCTGGGAGCTGAAACCTTACAGTTCACAAAGAGGAGGAAATGGCAAAATGTCACAGAACTGCAACGTGCATTTATCCAAGGAGTTGTGGCACGATGTACACAACCATTGATCTGTGTTCATTACTTAGTACAAAAACAGCCACGTTCTCCCCGTGAAGCAGTGCACTAGCTGTGCAAAGCAAGTCTCCTCAATTTCCTGCTTGTGAGACAGGGGCATCTAGTGGCCGAGTCCCAAAAGAGCAGGCAAAGCCACGGTGACACAAGTTACATCTACACTGCAATTAGGGTGTGCTGGGAACTTAAGTGAGACACAGCTGCAGCTGGCACAGAGACAGATCACTACAAAGCTGCTGGGCCAGTAGCTGCTCTACCCAGACTAAGGTGTTGTAAAGCAAAATATAAACACATCGCATCAGGCATACCTAAATCCTCTAATACCAGCTTTCACAGGTCAGATGCTCAGGAACAGTACGCAGCAATAACCCTGAGCATAGGCTCCCTAATTCCCAGAAGCCTGTGGCTCAGGAACCTCCTCTGCACAGGCATAGCGGTGCCTTCTTACTTAACAATCTGCCACAGCTTAACTCTATGAATCATCTTCACCTCTGACAGCTGCTCCCAGTCATTTCAGTCAATGACTGTCAGCTTTTGGAAGCCAGTGTCACCTCTCCCCGTTACATCTGTGACACTGTTCAAAGACTTGACAGACACTTACCAGAATCCTCCTTAGATGTCTCTTTTCCAGTCTGAACAGCCCTAGCCTGGCTGCTTCACCCTTGTACATAAGCCATTCCACAGAGTTTATTTCTGACCCGATTAGTTCTCTAATTTGTACCTCTTCAAGTTTGGCCACGCTTTTTGGGATGAGAAAGTATTTCAGAAGCAGGTGAGCCATCAACATACCTAACAGCACTCTCAATTTTGTCCTCTTTCCCCTTCCCAGTAACGACTGAGCAGAAAGCTGGCATTTTTGCAGAACCACCTACTACATCTCTGAGGTCTCCTTCCTGGATGATGATCACTGCTCAAAACCCACCACCGTGTGTGCATAGAGGCCAGATTGGGTTTTACTGAATACCTGGCTTAACATCTGACCTAATAAACGCAGGCAGGATACAAGTTAGGTTTGCCCCAGATATATTATCAATACAATTGACCAGCTTACTTCAGCTTCTGTGACCAATACTTTGGCTTTGATCTCTTCGCAGAAGCTGCTAAAAGAAAATCACTGCAATCTGCAATCACGCTTACTGCATATTGGGAAAACAGAATCCCATAAAATAAGATGCTTTTCCCTCATTCTGGATGTCCTTCGAAAATGAAGAGCTTTGTCATAGTAAAGCCAGCCTTGCTTTACCTTCCAAAAGCTTCAGAATGGCACTAAGATTTTCAGTCTATTAATATGAGTTTTTTTTTTAACTGAGATCAAATACAGAGAGCCATAACTCTAATATTAAAAACCTGTGTTTCTAGACTTTTTCTAGACTTATCATTATTTTATACATAATGCAACAGCTGAAAGTTGTTATTTCAAAGGAGAAAAACGACATCTTTGGCTTTGATCTTTCATAGGATCTTTGGAGTTAACGCGTAGCCTAAACAAGTAGTAACTTTAGCCAAGACGCTGCTTAATAAATAATACATAAGAGAGGCTGCTGAATGCAGATGGGATGCCTCACACTTTTACCCTGTACTGTCTGAAGCTTGAACACAAAGAAGCCAACATAAAAAAGAAAACCAAACAGAGATTGAGAGATGAATACAACCTTGATCGCATCTCTTAAGCACAAAATTTTGCACTGCAGTAGTTCTCCAAAAGCCCCAAAACATCCCCAGGGTCATCTTTCAGCATGTCAAATTCCTCCCACCACCCAGGTGTTTGTCTGTGCAGTGTTCCATGATACCCCCACAAACAGACCACGCTCTGGGGAGCACCTCCACACAGAGCCTCCCAAATGCCCTTTGCTAGTTCAGGAGGCCACGAAGGACAACTCACCCTTGCTCGCTGCACTCCCTCACGTACAGCACAGAGTAGCAAAGACAAGACAAGCAACCCTCACGTTTATTATTCTGGGGTTACCACTCCAAGCCCAGGCGTACCACAGCAGGGAGGTTGCTGTCTGGTCAACTTGACCAACAGGGGGCTAGGCAGGGGATTAGGTTCCGAACCACCATTTTGGAAAGGCCACACGCAAGTCCACAACTACACTGCCCAACTTGGGCATCTGTTAGTGGAAGGTGAGGTTATAAAACTGAAGGATGCCTACCAGAAGCAAAGTGCAGAGAGCCCATGAGGAGCCATTTCTTCTCCGGCAGGAGGTATTCCAGCAGGATGCCAAGTAGTCTGCATGCAGCTGAAGCATCTGGCAGAGATTTGGGATTTGCATCATCATGGGGATGAGGAGGGAGCAGATACTCCGGCATCCTGAGGTTTTCTTCAGGGAGAACTGTGAAACGTGAATTTTATCCATGTAACTACAGGACCCACAGGCATGCTACCAGTCTACTAAAGAGCATTAACAGCCAGGACCCTTACGCTGCTAAAATTTGGTAGGGATCTGTCTTTTAGTTGATACTACAGAGCTGGAAACATTACACACCATTCTTTCCTCACTCACAGAAAGATTTTGGGACATCTTTCCAGCCATGGCAGCAAGTCACTTCAGAAACAGAGATTTTTCTAGGGCAAACTTTGGGATGAGACTGCCAGCAGGATCAGCTGGAGCCTGGTTTCTTACCACATTCTCCATCTACTCCGACAGCTGCTTCCGCACAAAATTAGCCTCTAATTGTGTTCTGAATACATTTGCTCTCATCACTTTTCAGATACAACAAACAAGCGTTGTATTCCCCAGTCACCCAAACACCCCAAAGTGATTGGGATTGCAGTGAGAACATGGGAGCAGCTTCCCTTGAAGGCTCATTTCCTTCCTTCAGTCCCTGGTCTGGATACACAGGTTATCCAGCAAACCCCACAGGGCCCCTAAATCCCACATGGACAGCCACATAGAGCCCCCAAAACTCATAGCACCAGGCAAAAAGGGACCCCTGAACCCAACAGGGCACCATAAACCAGACAGGGCCAACCAAAACACACTCCAAACCCCACAGGAACAGCACCAGGGAAACACTAAATCCCTCAGGGCCCCTAAACCCCCAGAGGGACACCTGCAGGGTGCTCATAAGCTCCCCAGCACTCCTCCAGCCCCACAAGGAACGGCCAAAACGGCTCCGTGCACCTCGCAGGGCCGCGTGCTCCCACAGCACCGGACCGAAGGACCCGCACAGCCCGAGCTGCGCGGAGCGGCTGCGGGGCGGCGTTACGGCCCGGCCCCTCGCGCCCTTCCGGCGGCCGCCATTTGGGCGGGGCGGAGCGCAGCCGGCACCATGATGGCGCAGCGGGCGCTGCCCAACCCCTACGCGGACTACGATAAGTCCCTGGCCACCGGGTACTTCGATACCTCTGGGCGGGTGAGTAGGGAAAGGGGCAGCTGGGTGGTGGGGAGAGCCCCGGAGCGGCCGCTGCGTCCCGCACAGCCCCGGCTGCTGGGGAGATCTGAGGTGCCCCGAGCCCCTCGGGGAGACCGCAGCCTGGTTTGCAACGTGGGCCCTTCAGAAAGTAAAAAGTGCAGCAGCTGCGTTTTGCACCAGGTGGCCTGTTCGATGAGGGGGTGTCTGTGGCCAGGGAGGAGCTGCACATGGTCTGTGTGCCCGCAGGAGCTCGGCTGCTGTGCCCTCCTCCCCGTGACAGGAGGAAAACAGGAGGTGGGAGAGCAGAAGGAAGCCCCCCACATCCCACCATGGTGTGAGATACCTACAGAGGATAGCCCAGTTCTTCTGAGAGGTTAGCACCTCCTCTGCCCTATAGCAGGAGAGCTTTCCAGAAAGGATAAACCAGGCTATGTCGCCAGAGAGAGTTTCCAACCTGCCCATCTCTAGCCTGGCTGTGGTATAAAGCCAGGACAAGAAACAGCTGAATTACCCTCCTCCAGTATGGCTTTTAGGTCTTGGAGCTGCTGGCACTGCAGCCACAGGGCAGCCAAAAGCTCTGTGGTCTTAGCCCTGTGCCCATGTAACAGCTCCCAGCAAGCTTAATCAGGTGTTTGCTAGGAGGTGAACACTGCCAGTAGCTGGAAAAAATCCCAGGTGTGCTCCCTCCAGGCTCTTCACCCACATTCAGCCATTTACCAAGACCTTCTCCAATGTGCTGATGGTGACTTCTTCTTCTTTGGTGTTCCTTGATTCCTCGCAGCTCACTCCCGAGTTCACACAGCGTCTGAACAACAAAATAAGGGAACTGCTCCAGCAGGTGGAGAGGGGCCTCAAGTCTGCTGACCCACGGGACTGCACTGCTTACACTGGCTGGGCAGGTAGGGCAGCACCGTGGGTGTGCGAGTCGGCTGTTGGTCAGAACAGAACTGGACTGCTCTGAAGCTGTCCTCTAGGTTAGGCCAAGTCAGACCCTGCTTCTTCACTGTATGATCACAGTCAATTTGTATCGTGATCGGCACTTCTGCATGATGTTTTAATCTGTTAAATCAAGGGGCTGTCATTCCATGACTCTCCATTTTTGGCAGCAAAACTCAAATTGCAAAGGGAGGACCGTAGATTGCAGGACAAGATCAGGTCTTCTCCTGATTGATAGCATCACGCTTCTGCAACAGATAAAGCTGGAGGATTGAACAACATCTGCTTGGGAGCAAATATTGGAGCCTTCGAAGAGCCTGGCTCCAAATCCAGCTGTGGTGAGAGTGATGACAAGTAAACTGCTTCTGTGAAGAATATGTGCATATGTGCACAGTAGGCCGTTTCCCTGTAAGCAGTAATGGGTGACAGTCAGGAGCTTAGGGCCTGCAGTGATGTCCATCTCTTTGGTTTGGGCTGAGTTTTATCTTGTGACATTGATGGGCAGACAGTTCCCCGGGTAGTGCCCCTCCACTTAGCCAGGACTAGTTCTGCTTTAGTGGCTGCTGGAGGGAGCAAAAGTGCAAATGCAAGTAGAACTAAGGATGGAAGCCTTGCTCACACAAACTCTTCTAAGCAAAGCTTGCAGGGGCTTGTATTTCTCCTGTTCTGCATTTTCAGCCTGTTTTTCCTTTGGGAGCATGCCCTGCCTTCCCCGCCCTACTCCTGTGCCTGGAGCCAGGGAGGAGACAACTTTCTCTGCCTCATCATCATTAGCTTCTGCTGTGTGCTTTGTCAGCTTTCCTGCCACTGCTTTCTGCACTGTGCCAGGCTGTAGGGAGGGATCTCGGGATAGCTGCAGTTACTTCAGTGGCTGCTGCAAGACTTTTTGCAGCCATGGCTTTTTTTGTTCCCCTCAATGTGCTGTAATCCCAAATGGCAATTTTCCATGTTATAAACTGGGTATGGCTGGCTTGTGCTTGGATGCAGTGGAACTTGATGCCAGCAGTTTGCTTGGGAGAACTGGTCATTGTGTTGGTGCTAAGCTAACATTACAGCTTGGTGAGAGCAATGGCAGAAATGGCTGCTTAAAAATTTTCGCAAGGTAGACAGGCTCTGAGAGTACTTCCGAGCAGATCATAAGAAATGCTAGCATGCCAGCATTGAATTCCAGCGTGGGAGAACATTTTCTTGAGTTGTTGCCTGGCAGCGCGCTGCTGCATGTGAATTGCTGTTTGGTGCTGGCTGAGCTCAACCTGGGAGAGAGAGGGGTTCAGTCTTCCCTTCAGCTCTGAGGTCCCTGCAGCTGAAAAGCACTCTGCATGTGAAGATGGCCCTCAGGCATAGGGATGCTACTTGGCATAGCAATAGAGTCTGCTTCTGGCCGGAGTAACTGAGGAGGTCAGGCAGCAGGGCAGTCAGGTGTTAGGCATACTCTGAAGGTCTGCAGGGAGGAGGTGAACACTTTTCTCCAGAGGCTGTTCCTTTCCATAGGGTGGCCTTAAGGAACTTCATGTTGGGAAGTGACAGCAGTTGTGGAATAGTTTTCCCCCTTTCGTGGGATCATTCCTCATTGGGCATACAACCTCCATAGGCTTTTTCTAATCCTATTAGCCAAAGCAAGGACAGATTTCCTGTGGGTCACTGCCAGAGAAGTGAAGTTTGCAGATATTACGCTGTATCTTCGTCACCCACCTTTCATTTCTAATTCTAGCTGTATTAATTTGTTCAGCGCTGGTTTCCAGAGAGCAAATTAACTGGGCCAAGACAACAGCTCCTTCCCTTAATTGCTTCTGTAGAAAAGGCTTGTTGAGCATCTTCTCATGTAAATCATTGCCCAGCAGTCTGAAATCAGCCCGCGCTCTTGTGACCACTAATAAGAGAGATTTGAAATGTGCCTCTCCTAGCGTAAACTCCGCGTGAAATGTAACATGCTTGAGTGTACTACATTACACCCAGTAATACACAGCATATGCTGGCATTTTACTTTGGTGCCCGTTTCTTTCCCAGCACACTTGAGAGCCTTGCTTCCCTCCCCCCTTCCCTTTTGTGCCAGTGAAGCCACAGCTTCTTGGCACGTGAAGCTGGAGCAGAGAGAAGGAAGGACTCGCGTTTTCAGCTCAGAGGCAGTGACAATACACTTGGGTCAAGATTATCCAGCGTACAGCTGAATGTCCTCAAAACGCATTGGAATCAGCTCGTTATGATTTCATTCAGTTCCCCATAGAGATCAAGGCCCTTAAGGCAAAGCATGGAACGTGCCTGGATATAGACCAGGCTTGGCTGTTGTGTTCTGTCTTGTCTTTTAATCAGTGTAGCTAGACTGCTGCAGAAGCTTTTATGGTCTTAATCTGTTTCACTGTTATTGGAATATTGACTGAGGGAAAGTAAACTGCCCTAAGCTAACTTTGAATCAGAAGCAGTTCAAATCCTTGCAGAAGTACAATGGTCTCATCCATTTGCAAGCAGATCAGCATGAGGATGCCTAAGAGTACGTAGTATGTTGGTATTTCTCATAGTGCAGGAGGCCGTGGTCCAAAGACTGGAAGGACAGATGGTGGAAAAGAAACATAAGGGGACTTGAGTTCACTACTGTCATCTTTTTGCTGATGGGAAAAGCTAGGAGGCTCCTGAATCTGGTCCCTGCTGGCCTCTTGTGTCCTTCCAGAATGAGAAACCAGTGAGTCCAGGTGGCTTGTCCCAGCTTTTGACTGGCCTGTGGGCAAGTGTAGAAGAGTAGGACTGAGCTGCCTTTTGAAAGGACTCTTCAAAAGATGTGCCAGGTGAAAGAAAAGCAGTTCAGGAATGGATAGAAATTCTGACTGTACCAGTTCAAGAAAGCTGGAAAAACAGCTGTTGGTCACTATAGTGTAATATCCTAGCTTTAACCTCGTAACTTCAAGAACTTGTGTCACCTTACAGTTCTATTCAGGGAGAAAAACAGAAAAACCACCACCACCACACAAACAAACCAGAAATCCCCAGATAATTTCTGAAGAGTAAGAGGCAGTGAGGCTGCATTTGAGGAGAGAGTGCCTTCTGTCACCCACATACTCATATAAGCCACATCCTGACAAGTATCTAGTGAGTAGCTTTTGTGAAATCTTCATTCTTGAAGATATTCAGTATTTGACCAGACAAGACCCTGAGCAATGAGGTGTAAATTTGAAGTTGGCCTTACTGCCAGATGTTGGATGAGATGACCTCTGTATGTCCCTTCTAACACAGTCACTTCTAGGATTCTCTCATGGGGTGAGAGCTAGTTTTGGTTTGGGCTGAGCTATTTATTTTTCATTTTTTCCTAGAAGGAGCAAAGTAAGAAGTGTTGTTACCAAGTTTTATCATTGGAGAAGTTGAGGCATCCTGAGAAACACCCCATATCCCACAACACACTAGGAAGGCAACCTGCAGGGAAAGGCACCTGTGACTCCCCAGTTTCAAACACAAGACAGTGTGGCCCTCCAGAGAAGCCAGCTCATTCTCCCATTCAGCGTGCCTCTGGCATGCATTTATGAGTGTGAGATAACATCCCATATCTCTGCACCAGAAAAGATGCTTATTATTATCCCTTCAGCTGGGCAGTAGAGCTATTCCACCCCCCCGGTAACTTTTATATGGTGCCTGACTCATTAAAATGATATGGAGTTTCCTACTAGAAACCATCAGGCTTTCTTGCTATGTGCAAGGGTAAGTTTCCACTTCTCCCTATGCTTGACATCCTGCTTTGAGAGTGCTGGCTGACTTACTTCTCTGGGTCAACATAAGATCTCTGAGCTCTTTCTTTCTTGCTGTAGATGACAGGTTTGGAACTGGTCTAAACTAGCAGTGACCCAGAAATCTGTCTTGTGGCAACCTGGTGACCTCTGTGAAAGGAGCACACTGGGGCTCATCTGGTGGACGAGGAGGCACATTCAGAGCAGTCTAATGGTCATCCCTGCTGGTGTTGTCAGCAAGGGGACTGAAGTGGAGCTGTCGCCAAGCAGTGCTTCCTCTCACCTTTATCCACCCTGTCCAGCACAAGGGGGAAGCTTTGTCTCACTGCTGATGTTCTCCCACCAGCAGAACTGTGTGCACTGGTAGTGCAGCCAACAGAAAGAACTTGTGGGGAAGTCAAGACATGGCTTTACATCTGTTTGATCGACGGAATGGTCGTGTGGTAGAGATTTTTTTCAGCCTCTTGCAGTACTTTATGTCTTGAGCAAGAACATGCCTTCTCTCTGCAGCTGTCTGCTCTGTTGGAGGTAATGGTTGCTAAAATCAGGACCATCGACATTAGTTGATTGGTGCAAACACATCCATTTAAGTCTCTTCCTGTGCCTCCCCAAAAGAGATATTTAACACAAAGCACCCCTCTGCATCTATAATACTGCTCATACAGGATGGAAGAGAAGCTGTGTACTGCGCTAATGAAGATGTTAAATAAACAGGCTTTGATGTGAGATACACAGAACTGATTTTTGCCTCCTGAGTGCCTACTGCTAGCAGGTATCTTGGGTGTTCACACTCCAGTGTATTGGCTCCCTGCACACTAGAGACAGCAGTTTTGGTCATCAGAGCCCTACTAAAAGAATATGCTGTCAGCAGCACACGTTCGCCATTCCTGCACCACCAAGTGGTGTCTGATGCATTCTCCATCACATGTCGCTGTACAGCAAGATCTTATACTGCAAGGAGCAAAAAAAAACCCACAAACCTGAAGTATGGAGAAACTACAGAGAAAGAAGATCCAATAGTAAATAATAAAATAAAGGCCTTAGGAAGGCTTTGGCAGTAGCAGGTCATGGGTAGCAGCTGGGTGACAGTTTTGCTGGGAACAATCTGGAGTCTTGGGGATCACAAAAACAGGTCACAGATGTTTCCAGCAGTGACACTGAACACAGACCTCCAGGGTACATGGAAATGGAGCAGATCTACTGTTCCCATGGTCCCATTTGATGAGGATATAACGTCTGTATAGCACAGAAAGCATGCCAAAGAAACACCATGTCAGTCTGCAAACCAAACCCTACCTGGTCAGTTGGGGTGAGGAAGGTATTGTAGAGGAATTGAGGCAGAGTTGTGGGATAACTTCTGCAAAGCAACACAGCCTAGTTGAGTCAAGTTCCTTCTGGAAAACTCTCATCTGGAAACTGCACTGCCCCTGAAATTAGCTACCTACATCATAGCATGCAGGTCAATATACATTTCCCATGCAGGTGACTGCATTTTGTGTCCTTCTGCATGTCTGTAAACACTGCAGCTTTACGCATGGTCCTGCCCTCCTCTGCTGCTTTTCCCTACTTCTGGGCTTACAGGTAGCACCAGAGCAAGCAGTGGGCTGAAAGCAGCACTGCAAGGTGCCCTGCTAATAGCCTTGAGAGCATGAATTCCTTCAGGAATGAGTTGAGAAAATGGTTTTTGAATACAGTTTGTACAACTTGTGGTTTTTAAAGAAAAAGGTAGGGTAGATGATTTGGGCGAGCAAAGGTCTTACTCCCATCCCTCAGTATAGGTCAATGCTTTTTGAAGTCTTCTCCAAAAGAGTGACCACTGGAAGTGCTTGCACTTTAGAGGAAAGAGAGTGATAAATGTTTTGACAATGGCAAAGAAGTCAGAGGAAAACAGCACTGAGACACTCTCAGAATTCAGTCCTAGCATAGTCTTGGCGTGGCAGTTACATACATAATTAGGGTGGTGTGATGGCAGTGGGAATAGAAGTTACTTACAAAGCAAAAAGTTGTATATTAAAGCAGATAACTCAAGAGTGCAAGCTGTGCTCAGACAGCTGTTGGGCCTGTTAAGTGCCTAGAGTCTGTGCTAGGTGCTGAATAAACGGAGGAGAGTCACATTTGCTGGCTGGAAGAGGAGGTCTGCCCTTTAAAGAAGGGCTTCATGTCCACATCCTCAATGATGGTACCATGCATTTGAGCTTCTCTCTCTGGAAATACACTAAACTGCTTGGAGCGAGGACAAGGTTATTAACTTCAGCGGGAAATGGAAATTTGCCCTTAATATACATGGGAAATTGAATTGTCTGTAGCACGAAGCTTTGGAGATTACCCATGCAAAATGAGAAAGTGATCTAAATTTAAAATTGTCCTCAGTACTGTAGAAAGTAATTTTGCAGCACACTTTTTTCCTATACCACCCCCCTTGCAACATCAAAATCTGCAGAGGTTGGCTCAATTAATTTAGGCTTAAACACAGGACCTGTGACTTCTTAGAAATGGTTACTGATACGGGGAGAAATGAGCTTTTCTGAAAGGGCTATAGGCCAGTAGCTTTATCCAGTGCATATTTGAGGATGCTTTCCAGATCAGAAGGATGGTTTGAACGTGGCAGACCTTTTGAATGCAGTTACATAATAAAAGCTTCAAGAGCTGGATTAAAACAGGGCAGGCAGAGTCAAAAGACAGCAATTAATGCGACTTCTTAGTAGCAGAGTTGTTTCTGTAGCTTGTCACCTCTTTGAAAACATCCAGGGAGGAGCATGTTCTCCAGTGTTCCAGGTAGCTGCTTCTGTTTCAGACCAGGGCTGTTCCCACGAAAAGTGTGCTGCAGAGGGGAGTCTGGCAGCCTCTTTTCTTTTTTAAGATGTACCAGTCTCTTGTGTTGGGCTTGGGACCTGCTCAGCAGCAGCCGGTGGCTGGAGAGCTGCAACAGCCTTGCTGGTGCTTCCCAGTGGGAGGGGAAAAAAAAAAAGAGCCAAGCAGGATGTCTCAAGGGTGTTGCTTCCCAGTGCTGATGATGTGTCACTTTTTAATCTGATCCAAGTAAAGGTACCCAGCCCTTCACCTTCTGGCATGGGAAAAAGCAATTGAGACAGGGTAACAACTTGTGTGCTCTGCCACAAGTCTTGTCTTGCCTGGTGTTCTAGGTTCTTTCTTCTTCCATTGTTTTGCAAGCCAGTCCCAGGTACAGTTTATAGGTTTAGGTGGGTTCTCTAGGTCTCATCTTTAGCTCTTACCTAATGCAACAGTATGTAGTGTGTCTATGAAAGCTCTGTTAGCCTCCAGGCCTTCCTGGGTCAGACGCTGCCATTTGCCAACCTGCAGTCCACTTGTGAGCAGCATGAGTGACAAAGAGGTGACAAAGCAGGAGAAGCAGCTATGGCTGCTGCAGCTGGGGGTTATGCCCTGCATGTGCCCAAGAAGAGGTCTGCAAGGCTCGTGCCCTACAGCCAAGCTGTGTAGTGGGAAGAGGACACAAAAGGTAAACTTCTCTGGTGGTTGCAAACTTTGTGTTCCTGTTGCAGGCATTGCTTTGCTGTATTTGCACCTGCACGATGTGTATGGAGACCCAGCCTACCTCAATGTGGCCCACGACTACGTGAAGAAGAGCCTGAGCTGTCTGACAAGACGATCCATCACTTTCTTGTGTGGAGATGCCGGGCCCCTGGCAGTGGCTGCTGTCATCTACCACAAACTGCAGAACCAGAAGCAGTCAGAAGACTGCATCACTCGGTAAAATGCATGGCTATGTCTTGATGTTCGTCCTGCACTCACCTGTAGAGCTGGTCTGGGTTTGTACCAAGCACTCTCCTGCAAGCCTGAGTATATTTTGCCTCCGTCTTAGAGAATCCAGGAAGTTAGCAAGGCAAAGCAAACCTGCCCCAAAGCAGCATCTGGCTTAAGGACAAACATGCTTGCCTGGCTGCGGGCAGGGGAGCAAGGATATTCCGTAGTGGGTATTGCCACTTCAGAAATAATTCAGATAAGGGGAAAAAATGCCCAAATTAAAAATATATATATATATATGGCAAGGTTTGGGATTTCTTCAGAAGCCTTAAATTTAGCTTGACATCGGTTTTGACAAAAAGGAGAAATGTGTCACTTGCTTCCACTTGCTATTTGGTAGTTGACTTTGACTTAAACCTCAGACTGAAAGCATCCTTTTCAACTGCTGAATGCAGCTGGTTATGATTCATTTATTTCTATTTCCTGCCTTTCCTCAACTGTTTTCAAATGTATTTTTGTTGGATACTTAAGAAAAAAGAGGACATACAAGGAGTCCTACGATCGGATCAGCATATGGCAGAGAAAGGAAAAAAAGTTAAGGAGAGAGGAGGAGATTGCAGTTGCAAGCTTTCCTTAAGGGAGATAAGTTCTGAGAAGGTGAGAAACAGCCCTGCATAGAATTGCCATGAGTGGCCAGCACACAAGCAAGACAGAAGCCCAGGCACTTCAGAATGACACCAAATGCCCTTAACACAGCCATGAGCACATGATGCATAATATTGATTAAAACCACGATGGATGGGTATCTGAGGTGCCAGTAGGACTTGGACACTCTGTTCTCACTCCTTTAACTAAGAATAGCTTTTCATTTACATAGATAACATTCGCTCTGAAGACAGAACTCCCTTTTTAATTCTTGAAATAATCTGTGGTTTGGGTTTTGCATAATACTATGTCGAAGTGGTGAATCTCACTCTGATTAATGTATTTGTTAACAAGGGAGCTAACCTGACAAACATTACCAGCCAGTTGTGTTCAGTACATAAGCCCCAAATTGTGGAAAATCCCTAATTCATGTCTTCTTGCTGCAGATCTTCCCCACCACCACCCCTCGCATCCCTCGTGTTCTCTCCACACTTTTGTGGCAAATGGAAACCTGTGATTAATCCTGTACTGCCATCTAATGGTGCAATAAGGGCAGAGTATAATGAGGGCAGAGCCTATGAGAAATGGGTTTCTTCGTGTATCTGAAGGAAGAGAAAAATAGGTCTTTCGTGAAGGAACCATTAAACTTTCCTTACTGCGCCACCAATTTCCAGAGCAGTTAGCCTGATCATGCTACCTTTAAAAAGAGATTATTTCTCTTTGAGAAACAGCTCCCTCAATCCGAACTCTTAAGTGTGTTTTGAATATGCTTTTTAGTTACAGAAGAGTTGCTCAGTTATGCGGTGCAGGTGTATAGAAAGGGCACTTCTATTCCAGCTACAGAGAAGGAGGACCTTTCTCCATTTTGTTCTGTCTTCTCAAGTACCTGATCTTTTGGTGCTGAGGAGAGAATTCATCAGCCAGGTTCTCCCTGCAGTGGCAAAGACAGAAAGTTGCTTTTCTTGGCTCCTTGCTCTTGTGTAAATGAGTTCATGACCAGTAGATGTGCTTTAATGCTCAGGAGAGACTAATTGTTTCAGGGCAGCCTATTTTCTAAGAGCACGTGAAAATCTGAGCTGTGTTCCAGGAGCCCTCTTTTCCCTGCTGTCAATTCAGCAGGTCAAAGGTGTGCTTTCAGAGCCAGTGGCATACAAAAATCCCATCTTGCTCTACAGCTGCCTCACCTTTCCTCCATCCAGAAACTGGTGATTCTTTGGCTGCTAACAGGCTGATTTGTGAGCAGTGGCTCTGTCAGACCCTCAATTTCCCTCCACACACCTGACAAACACATTCTGCATGCAGTCCATATAGCAGCACCCCAGGCACTTCTCACTGTACATATGCTGTGCAGCCCTGCCCCACGTATCTAAAACAACAGAACCTGCTGGCAAGCTTCCTCTCCTGATGACCCTGGCTGGGAAGGCAGCTAGAGGCAGAAGCAGTAGTGCATAGGGAGCAGGAAGAGTAGCTCCAGCTGCTCCAGATTTCCCACTAAGAGAAGGTTTTACATCTGTACTGCTGAAAAGCCCTAGCAAGGGTGGAACTGTTTATCCACCCCTCCATTCCTGCTGTTGCACCTGACATCCTCAAAGCTAAAGCATCATCAACAGACAGCATCTGTTCCTATCAGCCTGCTGCTAAGCAGAGCTTGTCTGCTGGAATGCTGTGCTCCTCCTTGGAAACCCTCCTCTTCATCTGCTTTACTTCAACATGGGGACAGGAGGCAGTGGGGCTTTCCCTGCCAGATAGGCTTGCCAGAACCCCACTTATTCCCAGTCTCGGATGTACAGTCTGTCTCTTGGGTTTAATCTGTGAGAAACCTTCCCTAGGAGCAGTGCAATAGGTGCAAGAGGAGATGGGGCCAATCCACCTTGAGACATTGCTCTCTCCTTTAATATCTCTGCTCATTTTGAATCCTGTGCCAGGGGAAAGTCCTGCCACAGAGAGTCAGAGCCCAGCATCCTCTCTGTGCCCTGAGGGTACTCTGGACATTTGGTCGCTTCTTCACTTCACAGCATGTAGTTCTGCCTGGGAGCAAGGGCTGCCAGAGCACTTCTGTTCCTCACGCTGCTGTGACAGGGAGGCCCTGTGCAGCTCTCATTTTAGCCCTTTCTCTGTTGTGGCTACAGTAGGAAGCAGCTGAGGAAACAGCCTTGAAGCTGCTTAAGCTGGTGTTCTAAAAGCGATGGCATTTTTCAGAGCGCTTTCTCAGAGATGAACAGAAAAATAAAGACAGGACCGATGACATCTCTGCCTGCTGCTTGTGAAGACATCCAGCCTTGATGGTGGCGTGGAGAGAAGCAAAACAGAAGACTTGAATTGGGAGTGAACTAAACTACGCAGTGCCAGTGCTCAGGGCACCCAGTCACCAGTAGCACAACAGGAATATCACTAAATTTGCAACTTGATAACACTCAGAAAAATGGCACAGAAAGTTTCTGACTCTAGCAGAACTTTTGATGTGCACTTGGGGGCTTAAAGGCCCCCAAGTCATTGTGGGGCTGCCCCACCGACAGCCCACAGCACTCACACTGCTGAGCTGTCCTGACTGCTGCTTAACAGTCCCTCATGAGGGTTTTCTTCCACATCCCACAGAGGCTTGATGTTAAACAACGCATCCAGCTTGTGCTTCACACCTCTACCCAGATTTCTATCTCACACAAGCACCCCTTCCTCCACTGACAGTGTTGCTCTGAACACCTGCAGGCTTGGAGTAAAAGGAGCTTTGCTACCAGGGCTTGTAAGAATAGGAGTTGAGATTTTTCCACATACCTGCAGCACTAGCTTGACTCTCTAGCATTCCTTGAGCAGCCAAATTCAGTAGATACCAGTTGAATTTGAAAGTAGTCATTTCTGGCAGAGGGTCTGTATTTCCAACAGCATCACAAGGAGGTAATGGTGACTGTCTCCTATAGCCCAGGCTTCCCCACAAGTAGCTTTCCCAGAGCTAGTGCTCTAAAAAAACAACACATAATATGGCTCCAGTTTGAAACACTGAACAGAATAAAGCAAAAAAGCCAAAAAAAAAGCAAAGGGGAAGGAGGGATTTTGTACCTTGCATAACTAGAAGGCTGAAACAGGGACTTTTCTCTCAGGACATGAGCAGCACTAGGGGATAAACTGTTTCAGAGCTCCAGTCTCACTGCTTGTTTACATGGCCTTGACTGTCCTCTGTTCTCCCTCCTGTGACTTTTTCTTCATAGTTTGCTCCACCTACACAAGGTTGACCCACGAGTGCCAGATGAGCTGCTGTACGGGCGCATGGGCTACCTCTATGCGCTGCTATTTGTGAACAAGCACTTCAGAGAGGAAAAGATCCCTCAAAGTCACATTCAGCAGGTACTGTGGCTTCTCAACAGTGGAGGCTGAAGTAGCCACCTGCTGATGTATTAGCTGTCTCTTCCCATCCTGCTCACCTTTGGGCAGGTAAATATCAATGCTAGATGCCGAGAACTCTGGCAATAAGTGAGAACCCGCATTGTGGTTTCCCTGCTGCCAATCCTCTTCTAAAGAGGAGAAGCCCTACATAACCCCCTCTCCCACTATTCCCCAAATCCATATAAATGCCGAGACAGCACTGAATTGGCATTTCTCTCACTCCTTCACCCACACTCTGCATGGGGGGGATTAACAACAGCTTTTTCCATATGAGGTGTGATATAGTTTCTGTTATCCACTGTGATGGATAAAATATAGCAACACTTCTCTTACCAACACCTGTTCCCGTCCACAGGTTATTGAAGCAGTTGTAGCCTCAGGAGAAAGCTTGGCCAAAAGAAGGAACTTTGCAACCAAGAGCCCACTGATGTATGAGTGGTACCAGGAGTACTATGTAGGGGCAGCCCATGGCTTGGCTGGGATTTATTACTATCTCATGCAGGTAAGAGGCACCTGGAGGGGAAGGGGCCAATAGCAGCTGTTTCACATTTCTTTGAACAAGAAGGAGCACCTGTATAGGTTCATGGTGATGTCAAGCTGGGCAAAACCCCTTATCTGAGAGGCTCACTCCTGTGTCTGATCACATATCCCCACTTCTGATGTTTTTCTCCAAGTCTGTGAGATTGGATTTTCCACTTCCATGGAGATCCATAGGATCTGCACTGTACCAGCAGTTTCACCTAATGAAGCCCTGTGGGTCAGCAGGGTCTGAGTTTCCCCATCTTCTATTAATTGCTTATAAAGTATTTCTGTTTGTTTGTATCTGTGGGCTTCCTGCACCACCTTCCTTTTGGAGGTGGTGAACTGGAGCAATCTCAGCTCATTACAGAGTGAAAATCACTATAAGAAAAGCATGGTAAAAGAGATTACGTGTGTAGTAGGAAAGTGGGAAATGCCTTCCAAAATCAGGGCTTCTCTCTAAATGTTGAAGCAGTGGGGCTTTCTGCTTTCCATAAGCAGCTGAGTTCTGTAGTGCCTGAAATAGGCAGAGCAAGACGAGGTTGGGAGCTGCAGTGCCTCTTCACTTCGATGCTGTCTTTCTCAGAGTTTTGCACAACTCACTGGAGTTCTGGGATCTTCCCTTCCCTGTCTCTGAAATCAGGGTGATAATTCTCCTGTGTGGGTCACTTTGTGCTTAAATATGCAGCGCTTAAGCTGTGAAGTAACAGCAATAAACAACATTGCTTTTTCAAAGCAGTAAGAGCTGAGTGATGCAAATTATTGTAACATAGCAAGGTTCGTAGAAGTAGATGATATCTTCCTTTATTAGACTTCTCACAGCAGGTGGAAAAAAAGCTACCAGGTTTCAAGTGCTTGAGCTTTCCTTCAGCACTGAAGGAGGAGCCTCAAAGTTCAAGCCCGTACACAAGATGAGTGAAGTTGCTGTGAATTTAACTCTCTTGTAATGACTCAGAGAGAAGTTGGTGCTTTTGAAGCAGAAGGAGGTACGACAAAAAGAGGATGAGGGTTGATTATTGCCCAGGAATAAAGAACAGCTAGTTGAGGGGAAGGAAGACAGCAGGGTGCTGTGAGCCCAGGTCTACAAGTACCTGAGCTTGTTTTAAAAAAAATTAAGTCTGTCTCCCATGAAATGCTGTATAGGCTACATGCTTCTCTGCTGTATGAAGCACAAGGAGCCTAGACTAGCCAAGCATGTGACACAAAAACCCTTAGGAGAAGCAGATAAGGGGAATGTGGAGAGGAGGATGTTGGACTTCTATCTCCAGTGGCTTTGTAGCACAAGTATTCATTTTTAGTTTCCAAGTTATCACCATCTTGGCAACAGTGTGATCCCTAGGTTAAGGTCTCATTGCAGTCTGACACAGGAGGTCAGAGTAGCACCGATATCTTGTGGGCCAGTGTCATTTGGAGAGGACACTGAAGCCCCTCCCTTGCTTTCATCTGAGGTCAGTGATAAAGTCACTCCCTTGCAATTACCCAGAAACATCCATGAAAATGCAACACCACGCCCTCCAGTTGGGCTGGCCCAGCAGCTCAGACCTGAGGTGCTCTAGGTGCTAGGAATCATTCCTGGAGTTCATCCTTAACACTGTTTTTATGCAATTTACCTTTTTACTTCAAAGCTGGGTACTTGAATTGATGTCTACTTACTTTCAGGAAAAGACTTTTCTTCTGTTGCTCAGAGGGCTGTGTGACATGCCTGGGGAAGCTTTTGTTTTTGGGGATGCAGGAGTATGATTGGAAATGAGTCCCTGCTGACAGATTAGCCGGAGGCCAGTCAGGTATTTGGGATCTGTGAAAGCCCTGTCCAAGGAAACAACTTCATTTGCAAGGAGCAAGAAGGGACATGGCTGTAGTTGGCTTTGTTTCTGCCTTTTAGGCAGATCTTGGGCCTTTTAGGGAGAGATATAGTGGTAATTTTCCTGGATTTAACACTTTTTGTCTCTTAGCCTGGCCTTGGAGTGAGCCAAGTAAAGCTGCACAACGCAGTCAAACCCAGCGTGGACTACGTCTGCCAGCTCAAATTCCCATCAGGCAATTACCCTCCCTGCATCGATGACACCAGAGACCTACTCGTCCACTGGTGCCATGGGGCACCAGGTGTTATCTACATGCTCCTCCAGGCCTACAAGGTACCTGAAATCCTGCAAAGATCCTTTGGGGACCCCTCAATGTGGAACTTCATCATGGAGAAAACTCAGTTGGGACACCCTTGACTGACATCAGGATGGCTTACGTGTACATGTTATAATGAAATCACCGCATGGGGACCAATGGCTGAAGCAGAACATTTTAAAAGATTTTTTTAAGTTAAAAAAAAAAAAAAACTGAACTAAATATTTTTTTAAATTATTACATTGTGTTTTACAAAATTATTTTTGAAAACACCCATCAGCCTCACGGGGTGTCTTGTTGCAGGTGACTAATGGTGACAGCTAGTTGTGTGTTAAGTTATGGTCGTACAGTCCCATTCATGACCTCAAAACCATTCTCCTTTGAAAGCAGACAGTAAAGTCACAGCGTTAAGCCTTCAGTAGGAGCTAATTAACCCAAGCCTCCCCACTCACACAGGGATGCTCTCTGTGTGAGGAAATCACCTCAGGATGGGGGAATTTTTCTTGTATCTACAGGTGTTTGGGGAACAGCAGTACCTAAACGATGCCCTGCAGTGTGCAGAAGTGATCTGGCAGTACGGGTTGTTGAAGAAGGGCTATGGGCTTTGCCACGGGACTGCTGGCAACGCCTATGGTTTCCTAGCACTGTACAACCTCACTCAGAACATGAAATACCTGTACAGGGCCTGCAAGGTAAGAGCCCGTGTGAAGGAGGGAGAGGATTATTTTTTACATCACAGCTTTTTCCTATGAAACCTAATTTCTGTTGTGGTAGAGATGCAGCTAGATCTAACTAGCTCTACCAGCACAGTCCTTGAGCAATGTGGTCACTGCCTGACAGCCTGCACTGAAGGAATATTTTGCAGAAGCTTTGCTCTGCAAAGGGATAATGTGAGATTGAAAGTGGTGCTTATTTCAAGATGCATCTCTAATGAAATCTGAACACAGTTTGTTCCTTTTTTTCCTAGTTTGCAGAGTGGTGTTTAAGCTATGGTCAACATGGGTGTCGGACTCCAGACACGCCGTTCTCTCTCTTTGAAGGTAAACCTCCATTTCTAAAGCTTGTGTTTTGTTCCTGGATCTGAGCCAGTCCAGCACTGGGGAAAATGTTCCACTGAAGTCTTTGCAATACTCAGTGTAAAGAGTGAGAGGGAAATAGTGTTCACTGTTCCTACCCTTTCCCAGAAGCAGTCTTCTGGTAATAGGCAAGCGGTTCCAGCTGGAGCATTGTTTTACTGGGCCTTCTGCACAGATTCCACACACAGGACAAAGTCTGTCCTACAGTAATTTGTAGCTTGCCTTCTCACTCAGTCTCTCTGTACATTTTTAAGGATTAAGATCTTGTGTGGGCTTTCCAGTTCCATTTCAAAGATGAGTGAAGAACAAACAGGGTCATTTTTATAGGACTTGTTGGCTCCTGTGGAACTTTGTTACTCCTGCCAATGGCTCCCAAAAATCTGCCGTCAGCAGGTACTGCTGACAGAATGGGTTCTTCAGCTAATACAAATCTCCCTAGCTTTGGGGCAGGCCAAGGAGCAAGGGCAGATACGTCAGTGAGTATCTGAGGCAACAACATCACAGGATCTAAAGTTTTGCAAAGACATTCAGATTCTTAAGCCTGTAGACAGGTAAAGCAGAAAGGAGGGGGCTGGAAGTGGGGTAAATTGTCATGTCTTCCTAGGTGTTTTTCAGCACTTGATTAACTCCACAACACTCTCCCCACTGAAGTACCTAAGCTGCTTGGGAAACCTAGACTCAGACCTAGGAAATGATTTACCCCTTTCTTGTCTTCTGTCCTCATGACTCATTCACTCCCTGAATAACTGATAACATCTCTCTGAAGCACTTTGTTTTTTCTTGTTCTCAGGAATGGCTGGAACAATTTACTTTCTTTCTGACCTGCTGGTGCCAACCAAGGCCAAGTTCCCTGCATTTGAACTCTAAACCTGAGCTTGGCAGTTCCTTGCCCAAATCCTTCTGCACTTGGAAAAGCAGCTCAGAGCTGCTTTGTCCTCCTTCCAATCTCATCGTTGTTTACCTAACTGAATGTAAATCCATCCTCCTGAGGGCACACCAAGTTCTCTAATGTTTCTAGTTGTTGCGTTGCATTGTTTCAGTTTAAAAGACAAAATGATTTTTGCTGATGTCTCCTGAAAACGCAGGGCTGTAGTTGGGAGCAGGGGAAAAATGTACAGTATTTTGTTGGCTATAAAATTTTGCTATTTTCTGTATTCCATTTCCTGGGAGAAAGTTTTTTATTGAATGTAACTTTGCCTGTTTAATTTAAGTCTTTTTTTCTTTGTTTTCATGCTGACAGATAGTTGCAGGAAGTTGTCCTTGGACAACAAAAGATGAAATACTGAAACTATTGCCCTCCAATGTGTTTTTAAGTGTTTTCTTTCTGACCATCCAGGGAGTAGGTAGTTTAGGAGCTAGGCTGCATCGCAAGAAGTGAATGTGATGGGCTGTGGAGTCTCTCTATTTTTTTGTCAGATTGCAAGTGGCACAGCTGGAACTGACACGCCAAAGCCTTGGCCTGAGTTTACATTTGTCTCTTTTATAGGCAAAGGCTATTATGCATCGCTCTGTCATGCATTTTTTCCAGTGACAGACAAATAAATAATCCACTAGCTTTTGTGCTTATTTGCCATCTTGTGCTAAACCTTGCAAAAGTTCAATCATTTCATAGAAAATTGAAATTTAGAAGCAAGCTAAGAATTCACACTGGTGTGGTTGCTCCTGTTTAGCTTTGAAAATTTACTTTGCAATCTTTATTTAAAATTGTATATGAATATTATAGGTGACTGCCAGCAGCAGCATAGGAAAAGAAAGGTATTCCACTGAGTTCTCTCAGTGTTTAGCCTGTTACCTGTGTAGAGGTTGTTTACAGTCTTTGTTTTATAAGCTTTCTCGACCCTGGATAATTTGAGTCACTTGTTACTGCTTCTTGTAGCTTGATATGCACTACATCTACTCAACTGGAAAATTTGCCCTAGGTTAAATAGTTTTGACCTGACAGTGCACCAGAAACTTGCAAGGAGTAAACCTGCTTTGCTGCCCTTCGCTGATTCTAATTTACAGCAGCTGGGGACCTGTCCCCCCCTTAAACCATTTCTTTATTTTGAGCACCAAGCATGAGCTAAATACCGAGTACAGTGTAAGGTACTGACTCCACTTCACTACTTTGTGCTGTTCGGGGCCAGCTCCACCTCCACAAGTGTGGCCATGGGTTTGGTTTTTCAAGGATGCAGCTGATGAGTGGCTCCGGCCGTCTGAGAGCAGGAGAGCAACTTCAGGGCAGCTTCAGGGCAGCCTCCAAGCCAGCAGCATGAAGCAGAAGCAGCACCAGCTGTCCAAGTCTTCTCCAGAGGGCATAGTGCTGCCTTGAGGACCAAACCTGGCATGCTTGTAGCTAGCTCACCTCTCAACAGTGACATAAGGCAGACCTGAAAGAACCTCTGCAATGGGCTACTTCAGCGACAAGTAGAAAGCATTCCTGAAGGCTGCCTCTCTCCTCAAAGCACAGCCTCCTACGTTTCAGCCAGCTCATCAGAAGACAGCCTGAAGCACAGAAACACTCGTCTGCTTTGGGCTGGGCATCCCTGTCAGGAGCCTGAAGCTCACGCAGACTTAGGTGGTGTTCATCCCTGTTGTTTCTGGGACTCATGCAATATAGGGAGGTGACTGGAAAGGAAGAAGCACAGCCTTGAGAGCAGGAGTTGGCTAATCAAACAGCATGATAGGGGGATCCCTGTAGCGTCTGAGGCCTGCTGTAAGTCACCTCCCATTGTGCCTGGTGTGACAGTGGTGTGGGACACTGGTCTGAACCTGGATTTCACCTGGGCATTGCTTTTGCAGATGAGATGGTTTGTGCAGCCTGATGGGGCAGCAACGTGTCCCAGGCTTCACACACAGATCAGGAAGTCACCAGGGCTGGTGCAGAAGTGGCAAGTGGAGCACTGTTCAATAAAACATGAAAATGAACAAGCTTTGGGTTATTTTTTCACCCATTTTGTGACCAGGATTCATGTTTGAAGAAGTAAGAGTATGCCACGACCACCAGGCTGGTGAAGTTGCTGAAGTGTTCTCAGGTGCATCCATGAGGTAGATAGCGACTGTGGAACCCAGAAATGCTGTCAGCAGGTAAATCCTGCTGGGGCACTCCAGACAGTTTTGACCCTTTCCTTGCAGCAGTGCAAACCAGCTTTATCACAGGTGCTCACTAACAATATGAGTATGTCATCAGCTGCTTACTGGCAGCTCTGAAGTCATCTCATGTTGCAAAGCAACTGACTGACAGACATTGAACAAGCAGGAAAATACACCTCAGGGCTGGCTATTGGAGAAGTGATTCAGGCTGAGACCTTGCTGCCTGAGAAGGACCGTATCAGAATCATAACCATCACCAAAAACAACGCAATAAATTTCTCTGTTATCCACGGTGGTGCTTTTTAAAAATCAAGTGCCTCATACCCCCCAAAAATAAATGAAAACCACAGTTTGAATGCAGTGCCACCCAGCTCAATTTGTGCTGGTGCATCCCTGTCAGCAGCTGGTTGCAAAACACNACCCTCCTGATGGCTAATCTAAATCTCCCGTTTTGGTTTAAAACTATTCCTCCTTGTCCTGTCACTATCAAACAGTGTAAAAAGTCACTCCGCCTCTTGTTTATAAGCTCCCTTTAAGTACTGGAAGGCTGCAATGAGGTCTTCCCAGAGCCTTCTCTTTTCCAAGCTGAACAAGCACAGTTCCCTCAGCCTTTCTTCATAGGAGAGGTGTTCCAGCCCTCTGTGCATCTTTGTGGCCCTCTTCAACCTGCTCCAACAACTCCATGTCTTTCTTGTGCTGCAGGCCCCAGGCCTGGATTTAGTACTGCAGATGGGGCTTCACGAGAACAGAGCAGAGGGGAGCAATCCCTTCCCTCACCCCACTGCCACCCCTCTGTTGATGCGGCCTTCCAGGCAGCAAGAGCACCCTGCTGGCTCATGTCCAGCTTTTCATCCACCAGAACCCCCAAGCCCTTTTCCGCAGGGCTGCTCTCGAGTTCTCCCAGTCTGTATACATATCTTGGATTGCTCCAACTTTGCACTTGGACTTGTTGGAACTTCATTAGGTTCACGTGTGCCCACTTCTCAAGTTTGTCAAGGTCCCTCTGGATGGCATCCCTTCTATTTTATTAACTGCACCACTCAGCTTGGTGTCATCAGCAAACTTGCTGAGGGTGCACTCAATCCCACTGTTTTTGTCATTGATAAATATGTTGAAGAGAATCAGTCCCAAGACAGATCCCACCACTCGTCACCGGTCTCCACCTGGACAGAGCCATTGACCACAGCCCTCTAGCTGTGACCGTTCAACTAATTCCTTATCCACTGAACAGTCAGCTCCTCAAATGCATCTCTCCAATTCAGACACAAGAATGTGGTATTGGACCATACCAAAGGCTTTTCAGAAGTCCAGGTAGATGACATCAGTTGTTCTTCCTTTGTCCACTGATGCTGTTGCTCCAGATTGGTCAGGCATGATCCTTCCTTCCAGCATACCTGCTGGGAATGCTGACAGTGACAGTCCTTCTAGGGCCCACCAGCACATCCCAGGGCTTCTTGTTCAACTTGCAGCCGTGATAAGGCAGCGAGCAGGAGCAGATTAGGTCTTCTCATCAGATGGGCAACTCTTGAAACCGTTTAAACATGCAGAAGTGTCTGTCCTGGAGTCAACAGGTGCCATGACAAAGCTGGCTCCTCCTGATTTGGCCAAGGAAGACTGTCATCAAGATTATGCCCACAAAGAATACGCCACCACCCTGAAGTGTCCCACCTGCAGTGTCGAGGCAGAACCTCTAGTGAAGAGTTGCTCTGAGATAACCAGATTTTAAAAGCAAGAGGAACTATTTTCAATGAGATACAAATGGTACATCCCAACTCCAGCGGAGAATGTCAGGAAAGGGGGAATCTGATGTGACAGTAGAGGGAGGGACACAGACACTTCTCTTCTACTTTTCTACCAGGAACGAACACTTCTCCATGACTGCAACCTTAGAAGGAAAGAAGAAAACCCCATCCAGCTGCTAAGTCATGCCCCTAGAGAATTGAGATCCAGCTCTTGTACAGCCCCAGGAAAGTCACAGAAACAAAAAAGCCTACATGGAAGAAGTTGCATTTGTACACTGTGAAGGATCAGAGAGAGATGAGAACTGTGCGGGCCCCTCAGAAGTGCACAGTCATACATATCCTAGGAAAAATAAATAAATAAGCTAAACAAAATGCATCTTTCCCAGTCTTACCTGTGGCTACACAAACTCCTCCACAAGCTCCACCAAGGGAGGACAACTCCTCATTCCCTTCAGCCATCCAGGCAAGTTTTCAAGAAAATGCTCCACACGACACATGACAGTGCTCTGTGCCTCCCCAGTTTTACATGCATTGCTCCCAACTCCCAGAAACCACAGAGCCACCAAGCCCCAGGCAGCCCTGGACTCTGAGAGGTTCTTCTGCACCAAACCTGCCTCCTCCAGGACCCTCACATGGTTTGGGGGCACCCCAAAAGGCCAAAAGCATCAAGAAAAGGCAGTTCAGCACATGTGAAAGGGTCCTGAGGCTCACTGCAGAGACATCTTGACATCAAGGGAAAACTAAGCCTATGCAGGGCTGAAATGGCTCCTGCAGATGGGCTTGCAGTGCTGTCCCATCAGGATGTGGCCTGGAGCCAATGACTTTTCCCTGATGGGCAGTCTCAGGAGTTCAGGAAACCCTTTATTTCTGCTCTGTGCAAGGACTGAGGAGAGCAAGACAGGGAACAGAGCCCCATGGACAGGGATTTTCATGCCAGTGGGGTTTTGGAGGGGTTCCCTGCGCGCAGCAGGCACGCAATATTAGCTTCCAAACTCACTGTCAGCCCAGAAGGAAACATAATTAGCGGTCATGCCAGTGAACACTCAAACCTCCAAATACAGTATCATAGCTGGCATAGGTGGATACTTCAGCATCTTTATATCTGGAGCTTTTAACTCATGGAGCTCATTAACCTTGGCAGGAGGGGGCAAGCATAGATTTTCAGATCACAGCTGAACCTGAGAGGATTGCTTCTTTGACTGTTCTCTTCCTGAATCAGTCACAAGACAGGACAAGGGGAAACGGTTTCAAACTGAAAGAGGGGAGATTTAGACTGGATATAAGGATTCTATTCTATGTTCTATACCTTATGCTTGCATTTTTTTTTATTATTATTATTTTTATTTTTTTTGAGGGGGGGATGGTATTTTTGTTCATCTCCTTAGCTTTGCTTTTCTCAGTGGCAGTGATGTTCTGGGAAGGTCATCTTCGTGGGTCAGATCTGGAGCCAGTGCCTGATCTGTGTAAAGCCCATGGCATTAAGCTGATTTAGAGCAGTTTAGGATCCAGCTCTTCTGCAACAGCTGAACGTAGGAGTCAGGCTGAGTTTAATTAACTTTGAATGGCTGATCACGTTTCAGGCCTACCTAATAAACTTGTTTGTGCCTGACCTTAAAAGCAAGTCTTGGTATATTAGCTAAAGGATCCCAGCGATTAAGACCTGACAGGTAGGATTTGGTTTTGTTTCTTCCTTTTTGAAAAGAACAGGCAAACTCTTCCATCATTTAGACAGCATCAGGATGGCCCCCATCAAATAGCCCTGTACCATGAGCTAGAAACAGACACAACACTCTCCCTTTAACACAAACTTATTTATATCCCTTGTGTACCCACTGCCTTTGCCAAAGGGCTTCAGAGAACTTTTTGGCTCTGGAGTGAGGATTACGGATGGTGCTACTGCAGAAGTGACATTGCTTGGCTTGGGCACTGCTATGTGAGGCCACAGGCAAGATGGAGAGCAGAGGGGCTCGCTGCACTGATGGTCATGCTGACACCACTGTGAACATTGTCTGGAGACAAACATCACCTACCTGGTACCACCCAGTACCACCCCACTGGCACAACTGACCTCAAAGTGGAAGGTGAGCACGAAAACCTAGGCAGCTGCTCTGAGATCTGGAAGAGACCATCACATCGTTGCATCCTGTAGGGTTTCTGCTGTTTCAGTATCAAAACCGCTCCCCCAGCTGTTGGAGGAAAAACAGGACAAAATGGCTGTTGATACAGTTGCTGATTTAAGGCAGAGCCTGCTTTTGCATCACCCACAAAGCACTGTATTCCCAACTGCTGCTCGAGCCAGCTTCCACTCCCAGTGTGGCGATTCCTGATGTTTTCTCCTGTGGCAGAGCTGCCTGAAGGCATTTCTGATTTATTTCGCTCCCCCCTTCACTCCCACTCTCTTGTTTCTGCCTCCATGCTGCCCTTTTTGAGGAAGAAGGGTGGTACCTTTTACTCTGGATTGTTTCACAACTCCAGTTCACTGCATCACAGCAAGGGGGAGGCAAAATGCAGTGTGACAAAGGCAAAACCATCCAGCTGCACCCTCCCCTGCTGCTCTTGGAGAACAGCACCCCAGGAGCACCCAAAACCAGTCTCAACATTCGGGTAATCTAGATGTGAAGAGGTCCCAGCAGATGGGGAGAAGAGTAAACTCTCTCATATAGCCCCCAGCTCCAGAGATACAAGAGGCATTTGTTTTTACCATTCCATGCTAGACAGGACATCTCACAGCCAGCCCTGCACCCTCAGATGCTGTGCATCCCCTCTGCTCTTTCCAGAGGAGAAAATACAGCAAATTTAGCCAAAAAGCACAACAGACTGTACTAAACTGTCACCTTGTCATTTGCACCCACCCACCTATGTAGATGACAGGATGCAGCTCGGCTGCCTCTTGGTGAGGAAGACAACCAGCAGCAGAGAAGACCCAGAGGTGCTCAAAACCACGTTGAAAGGCTTAAGAAGGGAAACTAAGACTGCGCCTGTGGGGAGCCATTTAACTCCATCTCCTCATGGCTGGGGAATTTCTCACTGGCAGGACACATGTCAGGCTGCCCTCATTTTGCGGCCGTTGCAGTTTGCTGCAGCATTTGCAGCGATCTCAGGCGGTAATCGAATCCATTGGTAGTGCTTCATCGTCCATAAATCCCATTGGAGTCTGGGCCATAAATAGTTACACTACAGCATGCAGCTGCATACAGGGCAAGAGCAAATGTTCCACACAACGGCTGTTGGCTCTAATCTGATTAATTGAGGAGTTGATCATGTTTCCACCATTTGGCCAAGTTTTATTATAGCTGCCCCTCCTTAAGGCACACTCTCACCAGCGAGGGGGAGACCGCAGCACCACTGAGCAGCTTCACTGCAGGAGAGACCCACAGCAACTCAGCTGCGGGGGCTTCTTGGAGTTGTTTTGTAGCAGTTTGCTCTGTCCCTGAGATGTTGCCACCTCCATGGTCCCAATGGTGCTCTCAGTAGTGGAGAGGAAGGGATCAACCAGATTTTCCAAGTGCAGAAGACAGTCTAAAAGACTATGAGAAGGTCACCATAAAACAAACTTTGAATGAGAGCACATCCCACATCCAGGACACCCTCGTTAGGGATTCGCAGCTCATTTATTCCTTTGGGAAAGAGGACAAAGCCCCCCTGGATGGCAGCTACAGCAGGTCACCCTTAGGTAAAAGCCACATCAGGCTATGGCAGAGCAGCTCCCAGAGCCAGGCTCACTGCCCCACAGGACTGCGGCCACAGAGTTTACAAGCCTGACAAATCCACCTACAAGAAGCTGGGCTCTGCACCAAGAGCAGGGAGGTGCCAGTGGAAGTGTTTGGGAACCCCCAGTGTTCTTCACCACGGGGGATAAACTCCAGGGTGTTTACAACACCCAAAGCTGGAAAATATCCTGTTCCAGCAAGGCTGACTCCGTGCTTTATGAGCATGCAGATAAGACTGAGCCTGATGAAGGGAACCTAAGTGAGTACGAACATCTTTGTGTTTCGGAAACACACAGATCTGGTATTTCCAACCCTATTTAGAACAGGACAAGCATTTTCCCCCTAACATTTTCATGATATCAATAGCTCCAGTTCCCGGGTTTTCATCAGAAGTAATTGAATTCATTCAATCCAACAACTGCCTAGCCTTCCTCTGAGAAGTCTTCGCATCCAAGTATTGAATTACTGCCTTGTAAAAGAGAGGAGCAATGCTATTAGAGCTCACTTTCCTGATTTGCCACAGGATATATCAGTGAGGGGGAAATTAAGAGGCATTCCTCGTAACAGGAAAAGAAATCGGCCAGTATCCTCTCCTTGCTTTTCTCACTCTGAGATTTATATATGATGTGGGTAACCCCAGATCCTCTGCATCTCCACTGGAAGCCTCTGCAGGACACAGCAGAAATAAGGGCTGTACCAGAGCTATACACAAACCAACACACATTTTTTTATTGTAAAAAGTTCACGCTGTGCCCATGCAGATAAAACTGAAAGCTTTAATAATTTCAGGTGATGGAAGCTAAACATGCCATCCTGCCATGGCTTCTGATCTGAATAGAAGCTACAGCACACCACTACTGAAGGTCACTTGGGAGGAGGCTCTGTTAAAACTGTGAGAAGGGTGGACCCAAGTGGACAGAGGCTAAGTAGCTGAGGGTTGGAGTCAAGCCTACAAAGTCTCAGCATGATGCTCTGACAATTCTCCAAATGTCAGAAATCCATCCAAAGGGAAGAAACTTGGAGAGCAGAGGCTGGAAGTGATGTCTGAGAGCTGCTCCTGAAAGGCAGCATAGAATCAGAGAATCATAAAGGTTGGAAAAGCTCTCTAAGATCATCTAGCATATTTCAGTGGACATGTCTTGCCTTGGACTGGGCTTCAGCAGACAAAGTCTCCTTCCTCTGGCTCAAATGCCAAGCTGAGGCTCCTCCATGAAGTCATTTGGCAGCTTTCTGCTTTGTTTTTCTCCCATTTCTTTAAGCTGGGCAGGCAACCCTGCATTGGAGCCCTGGAAGCCTGCAGGAGGAGGCAGGTCCAGGGAACTGGACTGGGGCAGCGTGACTTGTTATGAAGTGGATCACGACCCTGTCCTCTGCCAGCATGCAAGCCTGCACCCTGGATGAGCCCTGAGGAGCACACAGCCCAGCAGCAAGGAAACTGCCACCCGCTCTTTAAAAGGACGGTGAAAGACTGAGGTGCTTTACTTAACCACTGCAAAGGTCACCTGCCAGCACGAAAACCGAGTTATAATGAAAAGTGCCACGTTTGCTGGCCTAGACTGTCAGAGAGCTATTAAAAACAGCAGGGATCTCTTGGCCATCTACTCCACAGCAGGCCAGGCACCCCAGCTAGCTGCTGGGCACACCGTCTTCAGCTCCAGCTAAATCACTGGACGTAACCTTTAGATGTGACACAAGGTTGAGAGTTCTGTGTGGGCATGAAATGAGGGCTGGGAGGAACAACAGCACCGAAAAATCCAAATGGCAATTCACAATGGCCCTGGGAAGGCAAAAAACTTCGTCCTTCAGGAGCATACAGGAGGTAGGAACAAAATGAATGCAGGCAAAAAAAAAAAACAACAAAACCACAGGGTTTTTTTGTCATACCAGGGGTCTCCTCTGATCCTAAACAGAACTGGAAAACAGACTGAATTGTGACCTTCTCAAAGAGAACTAGAAGCAACAAAACTCTCTATTGCTGTTTGTCTCATGGCAGCACTGGGATGGAAACTCAGGCCCCACGACGTGGCCACCAGGCAGAGTTGCCCTGTCCCCAAAGGACTCAGAAAGGGGGGAAAGGGTGTGCCAGACCCCAGACAAACCATTCCCAGCATCCAAGTCTTCACAGGTGGTAGCACTTCAGTGTGTGGGGTCCCACAATCTTGTTCAAACATTTTTGCAGCTCTCCTTGTGCCTTGAACCCACCTACCATTCACACCTTTGCTTTCATCCTCCCTGTATGGTTGTTTCCCATTAGGTTCTTTCTTTCCTCAGTCTGAACACTAATCAAGCAACACACAATGCATAGCATGGTACACGTTCTTGTGGCCCCAGAGACATCATTAGGAGCAGGGTCAGCAGTTGCTCACTATTTAAAAACCCATCCATAATAACAGATTTTCAAAGTGAAGTGATTTGAGACACCTTGATTTGGAGGATGGATGTTCAAATCAAAAATCCATGAAAGGAGGCAGGTTTTTTTATTATTATTATTAAATGGAAGAAAGTGTTCATCACTTTTTGAAAATAAATAAATAAATTGTTCTCAGAAAGTCACTTGCAACTGCTGAAATCTCTGGCCAATAAATACCAATTATCATCCTCATTACTGAGCAAAGGATGACAGGGAAAGGAGATCTGGATCAGAGTGTGCAGTGGGGAAAAGCAACCCTCAGCTGTGGAAGCTGCCAACGCCACGTTTCTCCTGGCAGATGTCGTCTCATCCCAAGAGCTGCCACTGTCACTTTTTGCTGGACTGTTTTTTTCAGCTGTCTAATCCCCAGCTGTGGCAAACGTGCAAGCTCCTGAGAGCAGGCGCTCACAGCTGTGCTGCGGCTTTGGGTTTCTCCTCCCCTTTGGAGGGGCAGAGCTGTGGGACAAAATGCATTTGTCAAGTCAATTAGGAATTGAGGAGCATCAGTTATTAACTCTATTGTGCAGGTGGCAGATCTGCTAAATCAGACGCGCTGGGGGTACTATTCAGTGTTCAGCACCCTTAGGGAGAGGAGCAAATCTGCAGCCAAGGACAAGCAGCACATTGCATTAAATGTTAAAGGCCACAGCAGACTGAGAGACTTGATTACAGTTATTCTTTAAATACTCCTACAATTACAACACCACCATACAAAATCTTCTCGAACACTGAACCTTCCAGAAGGGGAGATAAAAACCTCACCCCTCACCTCCATAATGACAACAAAAAGAGAACTGGAACAAGTTTGAAGGAAAAAGAAAAGTGATGCAAAGGAAAAAAAAAAAAGTACAGACCATATCCACACTGGAAGCTTCCTTGGGGATATCTCCACAGCGATGCTCCAAAGGAGCACAAGCCTCAACTAATGTTAAAAGATGGGTTAGAGTCTCAATTGATTTAAGATCGTGAAAAGCACAAATGAAAGAGGTGCTCCCAGTACCAACTGCTATCAAATATCAAATGCAGCAGGCACAAAGATGACATTCCAGCCTCACACCTCACAGGCTGTTAACTATGGCAGTATTAAATGTACAGCTGCCCCCCTCTCCAGCCTATCCTCTAAAAGCTACATGAAGTGACATTCAGCACAGGAAGAGGGAGGCACTGGCTGGAGGCTGTAAACATTACAGCACTTCCCATCCCTTGAGAGATGGATCCAACGACATAAAGGTTAGATCCAAGTTCCACCCATAGCAATAGACAGATTTCCAGATGTCTTTATTTGCAGAAACCTCAATTATTTCAACGGGATTTTATCATAATGTGAAATCCTATATGCTCCTCACAGAGAACAAAGTAGAAGTCAGGAGACCGTATTTTTTACACAGCCACTCTACAAAATGCTAAGTCCCGCAAAGCTTGTAATTTGATTCTAAGCAACCTCCTTTGCTCCTGCCAGTTCACATAAGCACAATAAAAGAAGAATTAATGAAGTGCTTTCAATCATCATCTGTATGTAACATTCACAATGGCAAATCAAACCCAAAATAGATTCATCATAGTTTCTGGAGGAGAAGCACTGGCTTGAGTTCACTGCAACATATGGTTTTGTGTTATTGCTAGTTAAAAGTATTGAAACATTCAGCTAAATTGTTTACTTAGATATCTACAAGGAAACAGACTCAACTCCACATGCCACAGGGAATCTGTCACAAGACACTACACAGATCAAGAGAAGCCAAAATGAACCATTGGCCAATACCTGCTGGGCAGAAATGCTCCACACAGCACCTAGGGGCAAAATGGACCACTTGGATCTCACATCCCATAGCGTGAAGCCTGCCAGGGATCATCCTAGCATCCTCCTGGGGAGGTTAAAGCGATGAGGCACTTGAGATCACAAAGGTGGAGGAAGCTCCTTTGTGTTGAAACAAGCTTCATTTCATTTCATCACATCAGTTGCAAAATATTACTGACACTCTGCTCTCCTGAGACAGTACAGGTATCATAGACTGTTGCTGAAAAAAGCAGATAAATACCAGAAGCCTGCATTTCATCTCTACTTGAGAGATGAAAACATGTTTGAATTTTGCAAAGATCACTACATTCCTTCCTTTATGGATAATATTGTTGTATGAATAAGGAAATAATGCTACAAAACAGTCCCTTGAATTTGTAAGTTGCTTCAGTTTAGTTGAAATGCCTTCTATTCTTTGGCAACAGTCTTCACCAGATCTATTCAATTTACACAATTTTTTCAAACTATTTGCTGAAAATTAATGATGAATCTCCAGGAAATAAAAATACTGTGCCGTGGGGGTTGGACTCAATGATCTCTCGAGGTCCCTTTCCAACCCCTACAATTCTGTAATTCTGTGACTCTGTCTAATAGTTAACCAAAATGGTCCAGATTTTAAATTGATAACTGTGATCTTTACCCACCCTTTATAAATCCAGAAACTAAAATTCATTTGCCAAAACGAACAGAAGAATAGTTTCAACATGACCATTGTTAAACAAAAAGGAGTGGCACAACTGAATTACAGAAGTTGCACAGCTGGAGTTTGTGTCAGGCAACTCTCTTTCGTGGCAGCACCACCCTCCATGATCCAATCTGTCACTCATTTACTTTGGGGCCCCCAAACCAACAGAAGGGGTGACTTCCTTCACTGTACTTACCACTGGCATTTCAAACTGTTCTTTCTATAAATATTCATCCAAACCAGCTTTGGCACTCAGGGTCCAGTTGCACTTGTTTTCCCACTTCTATGGTTTGAAATTTCTCTAGGAAAAAGGAAGAAAAACTTATAAGAAAAAGGGTTAAAGATAAAAGTAGCACCTGCACATGACCCCACAGCCAACTGCTGCAGCTCTATTGACTTAACAAAGCTGCTCAGGAGAGATGAGTTTGGGACAAAAATATTTGAAAAATAGCAGGCATTTCTGAACTACCTTTGGAGATAACAGTCTTCATAAAGTATGTCATCAGCCCTCGCTGGCAGCTCTGAAGTCATCTCATGTTGCAAAGCAACTGACTTTGACAGAAGTTTAACAAGCAGGGAAATACACCTTGGGGCTGCCTATTCCAGCAGAAGTGGTTTGGGCTGAGACCTTGCTCATACCACATCCTGTAGGTGGACTGCCACAGCCCTGAACATGCGCATCTTCTAGGAAACAGCAGTTTTCAAAGCAATAGTTAAGAGTGCTCTAGGTGGAGACAGAGGCAGCTTGCTCTGCTGCCAAGCAGCCTCCCACAAAGCTTTCGTTGTGCTTGAGGCACCCCTCATGGCCACAGGGTCCCCCTGGCCACACCTTCAGTGAGGGTTACTGTGCATCGCCTGCTAACAAGCTCTGATCTCATCAGTCACACGAGAAGCAAAGTGACATTCCTGAGCATCACTGTGTCACTTGTCTCCCTACAGCTAAATAAGGGGTACAGAAGAAGCAGGCTATTTAAAGAAAGCTAGCATAGCTATTTGACATCCTGGAGGAGAGGCACTGCACACATACGCATTCTTGCTCCCCAAAAACAGGCTTGTAGCTCCACTGCGATGATTTCAGGGCCTTACCAAGGTCTGTTCCCACATGCAGAAGGAACGCAGAGGTGCTACAGGCACAACACAAAAGGCCAAGTTCCATCACAGCTAGTTTCAAGTGCCTTGGCCAGATTTGTCTGGGGGGTCAGCAGCAGTGCTGAGACCAAGGCACTGTGTGCTCCATCCCCTTAGATGGCCCCATCATGTGTTGCTGACTCGCCCCTCTGCCATTAAGGGCACTACGAGGCCCACATCATCATCTCATGACATTTCTACAGGGAGGCTCCTTCACCTGCTGCCTGGGGACCACCTCTCCAGCTATGGCCAGACAGAGGGAAAGAAAATCCCACTAGGATAAGAGGACATGGAAACACCAGTTGATGCTATGGGAGGCAGCAAGCCCACAGACATTGGGCTGGGGACAATGGTGGCCAGAAGGCAGGATCAAAAGGCACAGTCCTGGCTGTTCAGGGCTGCAGCAGCTGGGCTGCCTCCAGGGAATGCCCTGCCCACACACAGAACCCTCAGATCCCCAAAATGTCACCTCCGCCTCTCCACGCCAATTCTCTGCCACAGCTACTTCACAGGTAGGAATAAATACATTAAGAAGGGACACAGGATGCTCAGAAACTGAGTGGTTTATGAGAAAGAAAGAGCTCCTCAAAAGCTTGACGCTTCTCTCCTGCCAGCCCTCCCGGTGCGAGGGCAGACAGAGATGCTCGGAGCTCTGGGAGGAATGCCTTGTATGTCTCACTGCCACTTGCTGGGGGACGCTGACGTCATCTGGGACAGAATTAGAAAACCTTCAGCAAGAGGGCAACTGGGCACAAGTGCTAAGTCAGCCGTAGGCTATATGTGGCACACCAGTTGCTGCCTCCCCTCCCTCCCAACCCAGGGCGCATGCACACACACTTCCCCCAGCCCTTCTCGAGCATCTCCCATGCAGGTAAAAGGGCAAACCTACTCTCAGTCTTCCCGTAACCAAATCCACTGCATCAGGCTTGTGTTTTCAGACATTCATTCCTTTGCCTGCTCCTCTGAAGCCATCTGACTTCAGCCTGCACTCCTGATACCTCAGCTGCCTTTGGGCTTGTGTGCCTCCCACCGCACTTGGAAGAGCCCAAAGGTGAATCCTCCCTCCTTCAGCACGCCCATCGGCTCCCTCCAGCCAGCAGAGCCCTGCTGTTCTTCCTGTAACCCAACCTTAGTGCCAGCCATACGTCACTGCCTCGTTTCCCCCCAGCTGCAAGTCCCATGATGCCAGCCCTGTTTGCTGGTCACATTCCTGCAGTGACCTCCTCCTGCTTACCCGAGGTCAGGGCAGCCTTTTGTCTTTAAGGGTTTTTGGGAAGACTCATCCCTGTTACAGCATCTTAGACCAAATCCAACAGAAATGCACAGCTACCTGCCTACATAAACACATCCACAGAGGACCTCATTTGACCAAGACAGCCCCAAACATGCTGACCCAACCATTTATTGTGCAACTCTTCCATGAAACTTCCCCAGCTGGTCAGAGTGCTCCACGGCTGCGATGGCCTCAGGTAGGAACCAGCTCTGCTTTCCTGTACTGAAAGCGCCTTGCACCGACCAAGCCAAATCACTGGTAGAATAATTAGGTGCCTCGTTGCGCACAGCCAGCATTGCAGCCTGAAGCTGAGATCTTGAGAATTTGCTGGCAGCAGATCCCCAGTTTGTTACTTTAAACCTGTAGTGAACCATGGGAGAACCAAAGCAGACAAGCAGTCTGGCCAAGGCAGTGATGTCTCTTACAACCCAGAATCTCCTGTTTAAGAGAACACAAGAATCAGTGCAGCATCTTGATGTGGAAAAATGCACCTGGTCTCTATCAGCTCAAGAACTGCTGAAGCATGGTGAAATGGATTATATATTCCACTCAAATGGTTATCTATTATAGGAACTCTGATAAATACTTAAATGTCTAGTTCCTTTCTGCCTCTGGTTGTGTTCTTGCACTCAAGTAGTCCCCCTGGCAAAGAGCTGCACAACCTCACTGGTGCAGGAAAAAACATGGTTCCCATGTATTAGTGCTGAATTTCACCAAACCTCCCTTGTTTGGTTTCCATGGACATCCCTGTACTTCCTGTGACTCTGGACAGGGGGATCACCTCCCCCTCACTGGCTGAATACAGCAGGTGGTTGTACCTGGGCACAGCTTCAAACCATTGCAATCTTTCTCAAAGCTCGACGCTTCCCAAAGGGTACACAGATGCTTGCACCTCTTCCTGCTGTCATTGCAGCCACCCAACCTTCGCTGGAGGAGCACAGCAAATGCTTAACAGCAACAGCTGTCAGACAGGAGTTTATCACAGGAAACAAAGGACACGTCAGACAGCTGGAAGGATAAAAGATAAGGGTACGGACCGGCAGAAATGCTCCAAGAAGAGTCTGAAGTAGGTAGCTGTAAATCCTGCCTGTATTCTCAGTGTTGCACACCTTGACTGAAAGCAAGCTCTTAGAGCCCTCCCAATGACCATCTCGAGCAGTGCAAGGCACCCAGAAGGAAACCACTGGCCTGAGCTCTTCTGAACAAACATGCACTGGAAGAAGCAGGCTTTACCTTCCAACCCCTGTGCAACACCGGGACCAATAAAATGCCACTTGGCCACACTCTTTTGTAGCACGGGTGGTTTGGTGGACACACCTGAAATGTAAGAGGAAAATAAAGCTCCTTTCTAGACAGTCAAAAAAACAAAGTATTTTTTTAAATTTATTTTTCACTACTGGCAAAATGGGAAGCAAGGTAATTGCATTTTCATGCATTTTAGACAGCAAAAGGCAAAAACCTCAAAGGGAGCACATGGTGAAACACAGAGCAGAAGCAGCAGCACCCAACCCTTGCATCCAACAACTCTGTAGCTTGCTCACTCCCCTAACATATGGGAGATACAGCCTCCTCCTCTGGTGCTGGAATTCAAACCAGCATCTCCCTCCTCCAAATGGAGCACCCAGCTCCCTGAGCTATATGAAATCCTCAGGCAGAGCCATCTTAGTTGAGACTGGACCAGAAAGGACTTAAAAGCAATTCCAGAAGGATCACAGCACTCTGGTGCTGCATTTGGTACCCATCTCTGTGACCCCAGCCTGAAAAAGCAACATATTTCATTTCAGACGTGTCAGAATGAATCACATCAATGTTCCAGAGTGGAAAAAACTATCTCCCTTTATTAAGTCAACCAAATCTGGAGACACTGGATGAAGTTTTGAGTTGGCCAATATTGTATCTTTATCAAATTTTTCCAAAACCAGGCAAGCCTCAAGCAAGTAGACTCCAACCTCAGATTCTGCAAGCAATAACAGCACACACTGAACAGCTTTCTGTCTGCTGGGTTTTCTGGGGTCTGATGAAACCTGAAGCCTGCTCCCTGTTCATGATGCCACCCCACTGCTGCAGGATTCTCCTGCAGGAGGGAGAGACCCACACACTCCCCAGGAGTCACACACCCGACGGGGCAGATGCCAGCAATACCTCACATCCTCAGCTGCTGCCGCTCTCCCTTAGAAGTGGATCTGGGCAAATCCCAGCGAGCATGAGGCTGGGGGTTTGCTGAAGTGCTTGTGCTCACTGGAAGAGGCTGCTAACAGCAGAGGAGCCCGCCTGCTGTGGCACCTGGCCACAGAGCATAGGGACACGTCTCCACGTCACCTGGAGCTTTACTCCCCAGGGACAGGCAGGCACACAGCTGACAAGCTCCCAGGGATGTCCTGGGGCACATCCAAGTTTGGCACATCCAGGCAGATGAACCCACAGCATCCTGTCCCAAGAGCAGAAATGTGTCATGAATCAAATCCCTAACCTAGCAGGTGAAATAAGGACCTGCCACCCTCTCCTTCTCACTTCCCTTCCCACCTGATCAATATACAATTATTTTGTGGCAGCTACTTACAAAACTCCTTTTTCTGGCAGCATGACATCCAAGCACGTCTCCCTTCTTAGACTGCACTGTGCAGAGTCAGCATTAAGTTCACGCTTCATTTTTAGAAGCTTGTCTTCTTTATTTTAAAATACGTTTAATGGTGGCTTTCAGGCTTATTTCATTGCAGACCTCAGGTGACTGCAGAAATTATTGGACTGCTCACTGATTTTTTCTTGCAATTACTTATAGTTCTCATAGGCATAGAGATGTATGAAAAAAATATTAGATTTCCTACCAGGTTACATCTCCATGATCCATTTCTGGTGGTGGATTTTGCAAAAGTTTTGTTTGTGCAACATATGTATGAGCATCATACATGAAAGGCTTCTGGGCTCTGAGTTTCTGAACACCTGTGCTAGCAGAGAGCCTCAGGAGGCTGGAGAATGAATGGGATGGGAGAGAGACTGCTGGGCAAGGGAAGGGCAGACAGCAGTCCTGGATCTTTCTGCAGAAGATCTCGATCACACAGACCAGGGGAAACCATCGGCTTCAAAAGAGTTAGAAGCTGCTTTGTTGTGCTGAAAAGGGGCTGGTGAAAAGAGAAAAGCTGTGTCTCCTAAGGAGACTTGGTGTGCATGGGAAGCAGGGATGCCCATTAGGAGACAGAGGGGTGGAAGGGTAAACAACAGACAAAGGATGGGCAATCAAACAAGCAGACAGTGGAACTGTCTCCTGTGCCTGATGGCTGGTTTCTGATTATAACTATTCTATAACCAGGAAGCCTTCTGAGGGGGAAAATATCATCCAGCTGATCTCCAGTCTATCAGGAGCTCAGCTAATTTGAAGGAGAGGAAAAAAGATCAAAAGAAAAAATTAAAGGAAGCAATTTTCAATTTTAAAGTGTCTTAACGTGATAGAAAGGAACAGTCAGAGCAGCTGAGAAATGCTCAGGGTCTGGAGAGGCGCCTTGGCTGAAGGCACTGCAGTGCTTTCCATATTTGTCAGCTTTATTTTTAAACACCCCGAGCCTTTGCTTGATCAACACTTCCTTGTAAATGAAGGAAGCAGAGGAGTGCAGGACTCAGGGGAGAGAGGTGAACAAGGTTGGAAATTGATGATCTTCCCAGTCATGAAAGTCAAAATTCCTGCTTGAAACCAAACCCTCCTGGAGCACTGTGCAGGCATGGGGCAGAAGGGGAGGGAAGGAAAGAAGATTTATTACTTCAGCAGAGTTGAAATTCTGGTGAGAAAAAAGCACCGCTCAATCCATGCCCCAATGTCAACAGCAGATCTGAAACTGGATTTGTCACATTTCCCCTCCACTTTTTGCACAGGGAAAAAAAAAAAAAACCAAAAAAGAAAAAACAGAGGAGGTGGCTGGGGTTTTTAAAGAGGGGGGGGGAAAAGCACTGAAGTCCCTTGATCTTATGAAGCCCTGAACTCCTATATTCCATTTATAGCCTGAGCTGGAATGACACCCCCCTTGATTAGGGACTGTCCAATCCAGCTGCATGTGTCAGGATTGTACAAGGCACTAAGTGAAATATATATATGCCCTTATAGAGTTTAGCACATTGGGTCCACCTCCAGGGTACAGGCTGTAGCTCATTCTGACCACCGCTTCTCTCCCAGGAATCACTTTCAGGGGGGTCTTAAGGCTTTTTTGGGGGCACCTTTACTCTCAAGTTTAAGCAACACAAAATGGCACCAAAGAAGGACGTAAAGAAACCAGCAGCAGCACCAGCACCTGCACCCGCGCCAGCACCTGCACCAGCGCCCGCTAAACCCAAAGAACCAGCAATTGATCTCAAGAGCATCAAGGTAAATGGATGAACGTGTGCTGATCACTGACCCCAAGCACTCCCAAAGGGGAAAGCTAGCAGAGTGAAACCTGGGGTGAAATGTTGCGTGTGTTTGGTTCCTGTTTGGGGACTGCAGTGAAGGAAACAAGCAACCCCCAGGCAATGGATTTCTCCATCTGCCTGAGCTCTGGGTTGTTTTAGGAGCTTGGAGGGGTGTGAGGCATGGCGCATGATTTAACACAAGAGCGAAGCTTGGTGACTTTAAGCCTATTGCAGAGGGTCACCCTCAGAACTTCTTACCAAACCAGTATCAGTCTGACCTGTTTAGTAAAGCTGAATTTAAAAGTTCCGCCAAAAAAAAAAAAAGCCACCACCAAAATTCAACCCCAAAACCCTGAAATAGGTGCATGAGGACTGGAAAGCGTTACTGAAACTTGAAATGAAATGTTTTCCCACAGCATGGTACTAAAATCAGATGTTAACCTGCACATTCCCCACAAATTCCTTCCCAAATTTTTGCAAGTACCTGATGAGCCTTTGGTCATGTGTTTTGAGACCAGCATTGCTTCTCTTTAAAAGCAGCAAAGATGGAAAGATTTGGCAGTTCCACCTATTTTCACTCTCTTTGTACAACAAACACTGAGAGACACCATGGGCTGGAAAGCCATGAGAGGAAGCATTTCAAGTGATTTCCTCTCACCTTTTCAAATTTGCTGCAAATTGAAAGTAAGCAAGAGAAAAAGGCTTTTGGAGGTTTCCCTCTGGCTGCACGCCCGTTGGGACTTGTACTGAATTTAAACTTTGCATGCCATCCAGCATCACCAATTGTTGCCTTGATCCCCCAAAGAGAATTCCTCAAGTTCCCCTCAAAGGGAAATCCTCTATTTAGGAGCAAGTAGAGGAAGGTTAAGCAGTTAAAGAGATGAAGGGACAGACCTGCTTCTCTGGGCATGACTATAAATAGTTATTCTCCACCTACCTGACAAGCTGATTGGTCCTGGGACCAATTTGCTGAACTCTACATAAGGAATTGTGCCTACTATGAAGAAAAGGAGGAGTACAAGGACTCCTGATAGGACCTATTCATTTTAACCTCATGATGAATTCTGTTTAAGGCATCTTAATACGTGCAGTCTGATATCTATATACTTCCAGGATTATGACCCATTTACCAAAATTCTTGAAGTTTTCTTTGGTTTTCACCACCAGCAGCCAGTATTTTGCTAGGACAGCACGCCGCTTCTCATAAGACTGAAGCTGAGCTCGCTGGCAAAGCAAAACAAGAGCAAGAGGGAAAAAAAGACACTGAAAAATTTAAAACAATCTTAGTAAAGGCTACACAGAAAGCCTACTGTTTTTGAGAACACTGTCTGAAAACTAGATTAGACTTCACATTTTGCTCATCTCCAGAGATGAAGGGGAATGCAAGCTAGATTGCCTACTAAATTATTTAATATGATTTGATAGCTCTCTATGTCCAGTTCATTAGCAGAAAATAGAATTTTCAACTCCAGTGATCCCAGCTAATCTATCTTAACATAAATAGACTTAATAATATATTACCAGCTACAAAAATGGCCGGCTGCAGACTGAGGCAATACAAGGCACTCTTTTATCCAGACAGCTCTCCATTACAGTGGGAGATGCATATGGCTAGCAGAAAGAGAACACTCTAGGTTTTGTCATCTTGGATCGGATAAAAAACAGTCTTGAACTCTTTCTTTTGAAAGATATCAGACACTATTTCTTCCTCTTTGAAGTGCAGGAAAAGCTGGTCTAGCAAGACAAAGCTGTTCTCTTCACACTAATGGCAGCATGTAAGCATTACTATTTCTATTTGCAAATGAGCTATGCGCACCGTGGTGGAGGATGCAGGACTGCCTGCAATGTGGTGGGTGGCATAACCTCTGTCCCATCACAGCCTTACCAGGTAAGGGCCAGGAAGCCTCAGAGATGCTGCATGAGCAGACAGAGCCCCCTGGCAGTTGGGACCCACCCAACCACACAGCTGTCACAAGGTGATGCAGAAGCCCATGTGTCCCCTCTGTCCCTAGCCTTCCTCTCACACCTGAACTTCCACAGCAGTCCAGGGCTGCCCAGGTGAACCATGGTACCCCCAGGGCTGGCTCTTAGAGCGGACAACAGGAACAACCACAGTGCCTTTGACCCACTGTCTTGTAGCAGGAAGGGGACAACATCCTGGGGTCCCAGCTGGCCACTCTGGGTAACCCATTTTCACCCTCTGAGAACTCAGGCAGTGAGGGGAAACACTATCCTCTTCTAAGCAATTTGCCTGGGAAATGTATGTGGTAGAGTCAGGAATTGAAATTCACATTTTCTGAGTATTAGCCCAATCCCTTCTTTTAGCATTAATGAATCCTCAATCCTTCCATTCAATCAGCAAAGAGTCAGCACAAGAAAAGGCAAAGCACCATTTTCAGCAAAACTCAGGAACCAGAGAGAATTTAAACCTTAGCTTCTGACCAGGATCCTGTCCTGGGGCTCTTTGTGCTGATTTACCAAGTAAATCAATGGTATGGAGTCAAACCCTCCAGCACTTTCAACAAGAGCATCAAATGGGCTCCCCTCCGCTCCTCAGGGGAGCTATCAGTCATCCCATAGCCTGCTGCAAACAAGGGATTGCTGGGAATGCCAGGCTGTGGAACCAGCAGTGATGTGGAGAGTCACCAAGCAGGCAGACGCACAGAAAGGCTTCCTTAGTTTCTACAAAAGTACACCCAAGCTCCTTCTGTCTGTTACTGCTGGAGTGGGTAAGGGTAGAGCTGCCTAATCAGGGTTTATAGCAGCCAAATAAGCCAAATGAAGTGGTGCACTTCATTTTCAATTGGTATCAGAGACCATAATGTTCTCCAGAACAAATAAGAAAGACGTTTATCGATATGGCTGGTGATTCTTTTGGGGACAGTCCTCCCCTTGGAGGCCTTGCTTGGTCATTCTCCAGGAACGACCAAGGAACTTCAGGTTTTGAGCCTCTTGGGGTACACACTTTATAAGCCAAAACTACTTAAGAAGTCTCAAGCCGAGTTCTTGCAAGAACAGGCACCCAATATCCCCCAGCATCCTCATCAGTGGTGACAGTGGCCTTTCATCCTCTCCTGTTCATATTGACTGTTCTTTCCACACACACTCTAAATTAACCCAGTTAAAGCAAATCATTGGTGATTTGCCAGTAGCTAGTGTGAGATTTTCTGTTTCTGAGCACCATCTATTGACTAAAACCCTGAGTAACAGGAATGCCAGACTGCTAAAGACCCAAATCTCTAAACTCATCCCTTCCTCAGCTCACCTTGGGTTATACTGCAAGCAGCACAGAAAGGGAATCAAGGCAAGGCCTGGGAGGAGGAGGAATTTGTCAAGAAACATTAACTCAGAATTTGCTTTGCATAAACCTTTGAAGTCTAAATTTATATTTCCACTTTTCCACAAGCGTGTGCTGGGACTGTAACGTCAGGTACAAAGGTCAATAATTAAATCAGCGACAGGAGAGGAACAAGGTGATAGATGTACTGGAACATTACCACCTGGACTTCATCAGGAACCAACCATGATTCAGAGAACAAATACCCATTTGAGTCGTTTTGTTAAGAGACCCCTGGAATTTTGTACTTAAAACCACAGGAAGGACATTCCCCCAAAAGGTAGCTCATCCGTTTTGTCAGCTTTCTTCTCATGCGCACGCCTGAGTGAGAAGGAACTCTGAGCTGATGAACAGCACTGCTACGGGATGTTTATGATGAGAATTTCTCAGGTGTTTGGCCTTGCAACCAAGGCAGTGATAAATGACTAAGCTTCATACATCCAAACCAGAAGCAGGTAGCTAGTGTTTCCTTGTGTTTAACTTTGTCCCTATCACCAACATGAAGTATTGCTTTTTTACTGGAAATTTAAAGGGCCCTTCCCAGCACGTGCACCCAGTCCCTGGACCGAGACCCAGCCTCGCAGCGCAGACCACAAGGCTTTGGGATCTGGAGATGCTGAGCTCAGTGCTTTTGCTCTGCAGATGCTGATCTGAAGGCACAGCACCCTGACCCAGTGTCACACCAGGCCCTTTGCTTAAAGGGTACACCTGAATGTCCTTCCAAGTACCCATGGTGTAAGAGATGCCCATTTGGTACATGAAGCTTCCCACGCTGGTGTTTTCCAGACTGAAATCTCAGGAAGGGAGATTGACTATGCCATGCCCTATTGCAGATCTGCTACCTACATCTTGGGAGGAAAGTAATTCATAATTATCAGCTAGTAAAGATTTGCTGAGGCCTTGTATGATGCATGACGAAGCCTGCTGCATGGAAGGAAGTCTGTGTGATCATTTTGTTTCTAAATACAGAGCTGTTAAGACTGTAAAAAGTGTTTCTCCAAGTGTCCTTAACTCTTAATGCATTCACTATTCAAGGAGGTCATCTCTGAACACGCACGGCCTTGGATATAACCAGAGAGGTAAACTCTGTAAATGCACTGACAGAAAGCTGCTGGGCTGGAGGGCAAGCAGGGCTGCAAATGTCAGCTGAAGCACACAGAGAGCAATGGCACTGCAGACAAACTCCTTGCAAAGCAGCAGAGCGAGAACAAGAAGGTTAACGGTATCTTTGCTCATAGTGCTCAAGGCTTTCTTGGAAACTGGCAGGTTCCTGGCTGAAATTTTTGGCACAGGCCTTTAGGTTATGCCTGATCCAATGTCAGTGACGACTCCAGATTCTTTAGGACAGACATGCCGCCAGACAAGGTCACCATTCCTAAGGGCTCTTCAGGTAGGGAGGAGATGAACACTAATATGACTTCACCTTAAGAGATGTGAAAGTACCTACCTGACCACCCACACCACCCTCCTTCTACCACTTCGACCACTAAGACACAGCAGCATTTGGGATCCACCCTGGAGCAGAGCAGCCCCAGTGACCTAAGGAATTGTTCTTTACCAAGCTCAGAACAACTTTGCTTCCCTTTTCCCCCCCTAAAGTGCTGTTAGGCAAGGTGTCCCTCAGAATTTGTCCAGACGCTTTAGCAGACACTGTTTGCCAACTTGAAAAACTGTTTGAAAGGTAATGGTTCTTTTTAAAACAAGATCTATCCTTGGTAATTCACAGCTTCGGCAGCATTTAAGATAGCCTTTGGAAGGTCCAGAGAATGACCAAATTTGGTAGAAACAATGGAATTCAGAGCAAATTACAGAAAGCAGCATCTCAAAAGCTCACCTAGGGTAAGTGCTAGGAGCAGCTGCATTTCTCCCATCCACAGATAAATTGAAACAACATAACAGTACTTCTAAAGCAGTTTTAAACCCCTTAGAGCACAGAGAGATCATTACAGATAGCAACAAGATATTTGAGTTTATCTTACGTAAGTTAAGAAGAAGGTGACTAATTTAGCGTGTGACATGTAAAGAAAGAAGTCGACTGTAAGGAGATATGAAACAGCCAAGATGGAAATTTGCTTCTGGTTTCTCAAGGCTTTATTACATCTTACACACGTTGCCAAAAAACGCGTTCAGCTGGCTGGTTTGCTGCATAGCACTTAAATGTCAAGTAGCAATAGCTTAAATGATGTTAATGCTCTCCTGCTGCCACTGGGAGGCACGTTAAAACAAGGCAACCCTGGGAGAGCAGCACAGAGCTCCAGAGACTCACGTTTCCTCGTACATCCCCTCCATCACACACGCTCATGCAAAGCTAAATGCAATTAGGAAAGGAGCACACTAACAAGTGAGCACAACTGTCCATCCTTCCCCCTGTGAAGCCAGTAAAACCTGTGCAAAATGCTGCCATCAGCAGCTGCAGCGCACTTCACTCCCAGGGATTTAAGAAGGGCACATTTAATTAATTGCCGAGGTTCATCTAAAAGGTTCAGCCTCCCTGTAAAGTTGTAAATGTTAAAGTAAACAAAGCACAAAGTTACACAAAGTGCTTACAGGAAAAATTAAACTTATCTGTATTAAAACCATTAAACTAAAGGATTTTGAACTATTCTTCCAAACTTCATGGTATCTCACGTCTCACATTAGCAGTGTCCTTCCTTCCATCCTCATTCTTCCTTCTATTGTATTTTTTGGCAGTTTCATTCTCAAAACAGAACTCTCTCAAGAGCTCACCCGCTCTCAATGTTTCTTCGTCTTACAAAAAACGTGGGGCTAAATCCATCAGGCTGCTGATTCTTAATTAAAAGAGAAGCAGCCTCTTTGAAATCTGTGGCATCGACTGCACCAACTACTGAACCAGAGTGAGGGTCAGCAGATGCTTTATGGGAGCGTTTGGGAGCTGTGTAATCCTGCACTCCATCATGGCTGCTAGGAAGTATGTGCAGCTGTATTAATCAAGGAGCAGGCATTACTGGTGAGCAGACAATGTCTGAACTGCTGTGGGCACAACCCTAGCTACATCCAAACAAAAATAAAAGAAATCCCTCAAGATCCGTATGAACTGCTAAATATATAACAAACATCCCCAGGGACTCTCTGATCTTTCCCTCTGATTTTCAGAGACGTTAGATAAGTTCTCAGTGTCTTCTGTGGAAGCAGTACCTACCTGGTGGCTCTAATCAAATCCCAGCTATGACAATTCTCTTCTCTATAACTCACCCAAAGAGCAACAAGCAGAGGGAGCAGCTTTATCTCCCAGCAGCATCTTTCCCTGGGGCTTTTCACTCTGCCCAGAGGCTTGCAAAGAGCACAAAGCAACTGTCCCTCAGCACAGCTGTACTCACAGTGCCCTCCAGCCCAGAGAGGTGGGCACAGCATCACACAGCAAAGATCAGAATCCAAAGGTCCAGGAAACAGTGATTTGTTGAGGAGAAAGTTAGGAACTTTAAATTTGGAAACAAAGGTTTGTGTGGACTGGGTCTTCCGCTAATCTGGTGATGAAGAGTTGCATACAGCTCTGTCCACCCCACACTATGCAACTGGGATCTGGTCAAAGCATGTCTAATTAGCAATTAGAGGAGGAGAAGATGGTCATAAGCCTTACAGGGAAAACCCTCAAACAATTATTTGGTACAGCTATCCTCCTGGATAATAACTTAGCCCGTACGTAAGGGCTGAGCAAAGTTAGAGAAATCCAGCTCCTACTGGTCTTTCCATATGTTGCAGTTCCTCCAATCTTTCATCATTTTTCCTAGAGGTTTTTGGGGCTGGCATTTGTGGGCTTTTTCCAAACACCAAAGCAAACCCCAGTCTGAACTCCCAGAATTTTCACCATCTTCCCTAAGGCCCTGAAACTCCTTGCATTCAAAGCAAGTTGTATTTTAAGCCCCCAGCAGACCCTGTAGGCTTAGAACAGGGTGATTCTTAATTCAAATGCACACAGTGTGCCCACGCTAGAAAATTTCTCCCCAGTGAAAATCTGTTCTAGGGCATTTTTATTCAAGAACTAATGATAAAATAAAGGGCTGATGTGGTGCACAAGTATTTCCTCATCTAGAGCCTTAGCCAAAGTCTCCCACAGTGAAGAGTTCAGTCTGCTTATATGGAGAACCCTCTCGATTTATACTCGATAGCCCATTCTAGCCAGGTGGCTGCCTAATCCCGGTATCAGTTTTCTATGTTCAAGATCAATTCTTTTCTGGTTGTTACTTGAAGTCTTTTAGGATGTGTTTTGTTGTAGCCAGCCACGAATCTGTTCTGGAATCAAGCAGCTATTCAAGAAAATTAATTCTTCTTGAACAAAAATTTAATCGTATTTTCAGGGGAACATTTTCCAGTTGCCAGCACTGCAGAGTGAGAAGCTGAGGGCAGGAGGAAAATTCCACAAAAGGCAACACACTGCTTTGACCCAGGCAACATTTCAGCTCTGCCAAAGTCTTTAGAAAGCTCCTCTATTAATGCATTGGGACTGATGGCCAAGCTCCATATAAGCTTTCTCACTGCCTGTGCTCCTGCCCCAGCCAGTATTAATTAGGAGATCTGAACTGTGCTAAGCCCATGTTGGCTAATTCAGACAAAAACATCAAACTACTTTTCTACATAACCCTACAGCTGTACTACGTCCTGAACATGTCCTGAATCATGCACCTGCATGATAATAGATTACAAGTAGCAGAACAAGCCCAAGTGAAGAACTGGCAGCAGAGCATTTTTCATGCTCAGTGTAGTTTCCAGATATTCCCCCAAAATGCAAATCATCTCTTTGGACAAAAGGTCTCCTGTCTAAATTGACTAGCTTAGAAAATTCTTTGCAGTTGTATCTTTAGATTTTAAGATAGGGAGGTAGAAGGCTAAAGACTCAAGCAGCACTAACCATTTTGACCCATTTCAATTGTTCAGTTTTAAAAAAGTATCAAGTCTGGTTGGATTTTATTATATCTTTCAGAGCCCTCAACATACTGAAAAAAGTCAAATATTCACAACTGTTACGCTTACCTTCAAGCTAACTAAATGAGCTGCAGGAGAAATTTTCTCACCGATCACATTTTATCATTAGAAAAACAGGAGTGGCAAGTGCACAACAAAGGAAAAGAGAGATTAGAGAGGATTTGTTTATAACGTGAAGTCTCTTGGTGTCACACAACCATTCTATCCCAGCTTCATGGCCTTCCTAACCCAGCTGGGGTGACAGAGAGGAAGCAAAGTTTGGAGCAGATTTCCTCATTCTTCTACCTCTCATTGCATCAGTTTGGAGATGTGAGCCAGGCTCGGAAAATGCTACACAATGAGAATAGATCTTTGCTAATGAACAAACTGCAGCATCTCCCTCCTGCAGCCTACCCAGAAACTGCCCACTTGTAGTCCCACCAGGACCTCCTGCATGCCAAGAAGCCAGTGCTGCCTTTCCCCACCACGAACAGTCTTCCTTCCAGCACAGAAAGCTTGATGGGCATCCTTGCTTCAATCAAGGCTTCTTCCATGGACTGGCACCACAAAAACCTCCCCAGTTCTGACCCCAGCAGCTCCTCCTCTCATCACACCAGACTGCTCTGAAGCTGGCATGCTAGGGCCCTAAACCAAGCCCTAGAAGGTGTTTAGGGTGTCCTAAATTCCCCAGTGTCCTGCAAAGTACATCTCAGATCAGCTGCAAACCTAGCGATATAGCTGGGTCCAAGATGCACTTACAATTTTACCCCTAGAATCCTTCAAAATTTGGAAAACATGACCAGTGCAGAGGAAGGCCTTCAGCTGGACACCACCTCACCGAGCAGGTGAACCTTCTGCTCTGTGCCAACACCTGGATTGCACCAAACAGACAAGCAGCACCCATCTAACGCTGAGCACTGTATCATCCAAATAAGGGCTTGAGAAAAGCCAGCAAAGGGACAAGGAGTGCTCGTGATTTCATGAGTTTTGAAACAAACCCAAAGCATGCTATCCAGCTGCACCTAGCACACAACTTGCAAGCCTTGTGTAAAACAAGCCAGCTGGGCAAATACATGGCACCTCTTGCCCTCAGCACTCAATTGCTGACTTTATAGCTTATTGGAGAAATAGGAGCCTTCCCTATCTTGGTAGGCCTGGAGAAGGAATATCTCCCCTTGATGGTCCAGACCCGGAAAGTGCTGACACGATTCAAACTTGCTGCTTGCTTCTCCGTGCCCCTCTCCAGCTTCCTAAAAATAGCTGCTGTAAGATGTCCATCAAGGCATGGAGCCTCCTGTCACTTTGCCCTAAGAAAGCTAAAGAACTCACCGAGGGGAGGGGCAGCTTCCTTCTGACACCTAATCCAGGCAATGCCGTCAGCACCGCCACATAAATAAGAGGAAGAAAGGCCAGGAAAGCAGGACCACTCTCAGAGACCTCTCAGCTAATCCCTCCGGCCCGTCCGCCGCTCTACTTTTCCAACTCTCAATCATGGTGGGTCCACTGCAAAGCTAATAGTTAGCAGCAAGCCAGTGTGTTTTACATGAGTAAATTCAGCTTCTTGCTCAAGTTAGTTCTGGGGGGAGGACAGGCCAGAAGATGACTGTTTAGGTTTGCTTGATTTTCCTCCTCGAGCCTAAAGGACTGTGGGAGGGTTTCCAGCCAGCCTCAAGTTCTGCACCAGGCAGTGGTAGATGTGTGCTCCTGGAGCCTCAGACAGAAGGGTGACATTTTGCTGGTGCTATCTGATAAGCATGCGAAAAATGAAAAAATCTGATGCAACCTGCTGAAGTGGCAAAGGAAAATAGCAATGTTTTTAATATAAGAAAGTATTGTAGTTTAATATGTTATCATAGTTTCATATTTTATGAAACAACATTCTGTCAAAAGCAAACTTAAACACAAGCTTTAAGGGCATGGTTTACTTTCTATGTTAATGTTAAAAAAAAAAAAAGCTTCTTGTTATAAATATTACTTCAAATGGTTGTAATTAAGCAAGTCTATACTAAAACAGTAAGTGACCTGATGGTACACAACGAACCTATTTCTTAGTTAAGAGACTTGAGATTGTTATTGCTTCTAGCCACAAACTCAGCTTTCCCTGGGCTGCAGGTTTTAACAGAACCTTAAAAATAGACCTGGTGATGCACTTTTACAAGGCAGGTTGCTAGTTTAGGTTGCCGTGGCCTAATTACATTAGGCAAGACAGATAAGAACACTATTTGCTTTCTCCCAGTGCATTTTCAGCAGTACTACTTCTCTTTTTTCTCTTTCTTCCCAACTGCAGTCCTTCACTCCTGACCAAATCAATGGTAAGTGAAGCAAAAACTAAACTTTAACAAGGGGCAGGAGGGGGGAACCTAACGGCTACTGAATGCGAAGTACTCACCAGTCTTAACAGCTCTTTTGCTATCTGCGTTACTTCTGCGCATCTGACAGGCCACATTTTTTGCCGTTTTGGAAGATACTCATGGATTGAGCTGGATGCTTTAGAAAACAAGCAGGTTCTTCCCCAGCCCCCCCTTCCTAAGCTATTTTTTGTGATTGATTTCCTTCCAACAGATCGAGTTCTCCAAGGAGCAGCAGGATGGTAAGTTACAAGACAGCCAATGTGTTTTACATGTATGTGAGTTCAGAGAGGAGCTCCAGGCTTGAAAATTTAACCTTTTCCAAAAGATGAGCTAGGGCTTCACCTTCACAACACTCTTGACTTCAGAGCTGCTGTGCTGGCAACAACGTGGCCTCAGATTTACAAGCAATTTATCTGGGCACATATGTGCCCCCTAAGCTGAGAAGTACATGACGTGGTAAGAAGGGGAAATGCAATGGTGCTACCAGCTCTAGCTGCTGAACATTTTCAGTTGTGCTGGCTGCTCAAAAGCACGCTGAAAAGTGACTTTTTTTTTTTTTTTTAAAGTCATGGGGGATGAAGGACAAAAAAAAATAAAGAGGGGCTGAGCTGAAAATTTAACTTAGCTGTGAGACTATATAAACAGAAGAGATTTCACTAAAGGCCCACGCATCACTTTCGCTGGGAGATGCTAAGGAAGAGGGGGCAGAGAAGCTGTTTTATTTTAAATACATTCATGAAGCATAGAAATGGTTGGCAAATAAGTGACTTGTGTAAACTGCCGCAAAATGTAATTAGTCTGAACGTGCTACAATTCTCAAGCACCTTGCTATATTTCCTGCTGGTGACTTGTTGAGAAGTGAGTTGCAAATTCATCCCCCCTGAAGGCCTGGAAATTTAAACTGGAGAGCATTAAATACCTTAGAAGAGGCATTTGGGATAGATTAAATAACGTAGGCTTTGAGAACTGTCAGAAATGCAGTAGCAAATATAGTGGTCTTCTCACTGTGAAGGATGTATTTAGAATGGAAGACACGAGGATTTACTAGAAGTCCAGAGGATGAGGAACAACCTGAAATAGGTGTTGAAAGGGCTCTGAACTTCCCAAATACCAGCCTGCTCTGGCTTACACCATCCAAATCAATAGGGAGAGGTACCGTGCAGCAAGGAGGGCTGGAAACATTCTTCTTCCTGCAGTCCAAACACTCAAAATGTTTTCCTTTGTGACCAGGACTCCTCACTTTGCAATTCTAAAACTTTTACAGTAGTGTAGGGAGTTTATGAAGAAATATCCATTCAAAACTGCTGGCACATAACAAGACAAAAGATTTTTTCCAGCTCCCCTCTGTATTTCAGACCATCCCAGCTGCTATCATCATGCCGGGATGACTAAGGCAAGCAGAAGAGCAATTATAGACCCCTTGGGAGAGGGAGAATTTCACTGGAACAGAGATGTCCCGCCCTCAGTAGCTATCTTCATCCACACAAGCAGCTGGGTATTGCCCTCCTTAGAGAGGGATTTTAGACTTGTTTATTCCAGCAGAGGTAGAAACTAGGACTAGCTATAAAAAAAAGTAATCAAAGATATTGCAATGATGCGCATGTCTATGACAGAAACAAATTCTCTGAGCTAGGGAGCTGTGTTCAGAGTCCAACAAACATAAAACTTCATGGGATTTACAAAATAGAAGAACCATCAGAGTTTCTCTAATAACAAACAGGCATTGTTTTATACCTCACTCTGGCTAAATGTCATGAATGCACCAGATGAAAGAGCTGATCGGATGGTATAAATCAGCACAGCTCCATCGACCTCAGCTCCTAGAGCAGGAGCTGAAATGAAGCTGGTATATTGCAAGGGGAAGCTCCACACAGCTCCAAAAGGCCTTGATTGCATCGTGTGCAGTAAAAGCTGTAAGGAGAGAGGGCTAGTAGTAAAGGGTTATAGGTCTCACACATCAAACAGTAGGAAGATTAGTTTCAGGTGTATTAGATTACAGCCTAGCAGGCTGACATCCTGTATCAGCAGTTTTACTGGGTGCCAGAAACTCCTCCAGTAATGCAGTATATGGATGGCTAAAGCAAGAGCCTAAGCACCTCTGTGTCGTACAGTGCCAGCACAAGATGAATGAGGACATGACTTGAAGTGGTTTGTTACTCCTAAATCTGCCCTGAGGCACAAAGTACATTCCACCTACATACACTGCAGGACAAAGCCCCTCTCTAGCAGCTGGGAGAGCATCACAGCCAAGGGAAGGGCATTCACCTGGTTTACTTGGAGTTAAAATACAGCACCATCAGGCACTGCAGTACAGAAAAGATAACAGCACAGACCAAGATGCTCTGGACATACAACATTCAAAGACAGCCTTTATATGCTTGTCTTACAAAAGGATCTCTTTACTCATTGCAACAACAGTCCAAAAAGCTTGAAGAATTAAGTGAGATGATTAACGTGGAGTTTTGCAGCAGCAGATAAAGACAGGCAATGTGATGGGCAACTGCCTGCACCGATTTTTATAGGAGAAATGTCAGTACTATAAAGTTCTTGGTCAACAGCAAGAGGGAAATAAACAAATGTTGATAACTTGGCAGCATTGAAAGAAGCAAAGTCTCAATGTTGTATTCATTGGGAATGCACCACGCTCCCAATGTGTAAGGAACAACACAAGTGTTGCCTGGACATTGACACATCTGTAAGAAGTGGAGACAGACTGCAAAGGGCAGACAAGGGAGGGAACAAACACAGGTAGAAGCGTTGTTGTAAGGCAGCTTTAAGGCAAAGCAGAAGTTGGAGCATTTTAACTCTGCCTTCCAGAGCCAGGAAAGTACAAAAGTTAGTTATAAAAGTCTACAATAGTGAAACTAAAATGTCAGAGGGGAGGAGATTTTCTGCTAACTCCGGTGGAGTCATTGGAATGGTGCCAGGAGACAACTCCAAGTCTTGTCAATACAACTTGTCAATATGTAGCTGCCTGGCTCTATCTAACCATTGCTCTTCCCTTGCAGACTTCAAGGAGGCCTTCCTCCTCTTTGACAGGACTGGTGATGCCAAGATCACCCTGAGCCAGGTCGGTGACATCGTTCGGGCGCTGGGGCAGAACCCCACAAATGCTGAGATCAACAAGATCCTGGGCAACCCCAGCAAAGAGGGTAAGTGCCCTGCTATCTTCTCAGGCCCTTTTTCAAGCTGGGGAACTAATTAGGAAACATGGGTACTCACAGTGGGAGAGAGATGACATTTTGCTCTGATAGGGAAGGAAAGTGGGCTCTCCGGCAGCAACATGTGGAATTTTGCCAGTTTCTTTTGAAGAGAAGATGGGGGCAGCAGGAAATACAGCGCTCAGGAAAAGGAAAACCTCCCTAGGCTATGGAGTAGCCTCTACAGAGATCACTTTGTTGTCAGCTTGGAGTGGCATTCTGTGTGCCAGACCCACAGCTCCCCAGCAGTGACGATTTCTAGCAGCAGTTCTTTTGCATTAGCTGAGACATGCCCCAAGACAGGAAACCCACCTGTATATTGCAGCTGAATGGGCTGGCCTGCTTAAAACTGCTGCAAATCTAGACATGCAAGGCATACGTCGGCAATTTATTACTGGTCATTTACTAGCTGCCACTTTCTATTCCTTTTCCTCCTCCTCATAGAGATAAAGAGGTAAACAAAAGGAGTTAGCTCCAGGACATCCCTGATTTCACTTGAGCAGCAGCATATTAAGATAGGCTAAATCATACCCAAACCCTCAGGCCTGGTGACAGAGGCTCTAAGGAACAGTTCATCTGTCCTGAGTTAAGCATTAGCACCAGTGGAAAGCACTAAGCACAGAGGACTAACCCTGAGCTAAGACCATGACAGTGCGTTAGTGACTACAGCAATAACTGAACAGGGTTTTTATATAGCTATGTTCAAAAATCTCTTATGTTTCCATCTATTGTATTTCATCCTTGCCCAGATTAAAACTGCTCTTTGAAAGGAGTTAAGCAAGAAAAAAAAGAGATGCTTTTGGCAGCCTCGCCAGTTTGGGGGAGGCCTTGCTGGAGACCACAGCTTAGAATTATAGAATGGTTCAGGTTGGAAGGGACCTTCTGGCTCACGAAAACAAAGGGACAAGATGCAATAAGCTTGTGAGGCCTTAAACCGCCACACTGAACACGTGGAACAGTAAATTTAGATACCACATCCGCTGGGCATTCTTATTTTTAATTTGTTTATTCCTTTGCTAAGTATCTGCTGTCACATCCAAGAGAACCCGAAGAGGTCGGGAATGTGACGGTGGCAAACCCAGTGGCTTTAAGTCCCAACATCTCACTCTTGTTGCCTTTTCCCACTGCTTGGGGTTCAAGATTTCTGTTCCATAGCATTCTATAGCTCCCCCACTGCCAAAACCTTTTCAAAGATCAATTCATACAGCAAGTTCCATTTCTGAGGGAAATATACAACACACACATGTAAGCTTAAAAAACCATGAGAAAAGAGGGGTAGATCAAGGATATGAAAAAAATCATAAGGATGTGAAAACTAACTCCCACGATAAGAGAATACAGATCCTGCAGAGGAACAGCCAAATCCTGTGGCAAAGGCTGGAATAAATGGGAGAAAGGGGCACGCAAGTGAGGTGGGAGGCTTTCCCACATTTCTGGGTGAATATCCCGAGCAAACACATGTTCAAGTGTCTAGCAGCATAGCAACTGGTGCTTTCTTTCCAGAGATGAATGCCAAGAAAATCACTTTTGAAGAGTTCCTGCCCATGCTGCAAGCAGCTGCTAACAACAAGGAACAGGGCACCTACGAAGACTTTGTTGAAGGTCTGCGCGTTTTCGACAAGGAAGGCAACGGCACAGTCATGGGGGCTGAACTCCGTCATGTGCTGGCCACGCTGGGTAAGGGACTGTCACCTCTGAAAACATCACAAATTGCTGCTGTGTGAAGGCATGACAGAGGGAGGAAGAATGTTCTAGCTAGCCTAGAGAGGTAGGAGGCTGCCAGACAAGACTCTGGGAAAGCTGATGCGAAACAACAGAAAGATCAAAAGAAAGGGTTTATTATTTCTGAACTCAAATTAGGTACTAAGAGCATTCATTGAGGGATAGAGAGAAAAGGCTGTAAACTTCAGTGACATAGAGCACACATACAAAGATACGGGATTTTTTGCATAGTTCCTCCACTCGGCAGAAATAACTGGGATCCCTACATCTACATGCACGTGCAGAGCTTCTTTAGAAAGTTAAAATGAATAAATCCTAGTTTGGTTATGGGCCTTTTTGCCCACTGCAGAAAGCAAAGAAGGCATTTGGAAAAGCGGCAGGATTCAGCCTCGGTTGTGTTTCTGTTTATGAATTAACCAGGCTGTCTCCATTCTCCAGGTGAGAAGATGACAGAAGAGGAGGTAGACGAACTGATGAAAGGTCAGGAAGACTCCAACGGCTGCATCAACTACGAGGGTAGGTGTCCAACACCCACTTGTCCTACATTTCATCCCTGAGTTTCACTGCAGTTGGCTTTTAGCTTCTCTGGCAAATCAGCTAGACAAAGCTACAGCTGAGCTATGTTGAAAGATTTACACATGAAAGCAGGCATTGCAACATGCCTAGCCTGCAGCCACACCACGAGAAGTCTCAGCCACAGCAGAGAAAGCTGCTGTTGATGGCCCTGGGTCTGCAGACTGACATTCTGCAGACGAGCTGCAATGATAGGAAGCAAACTAACCCACAGCCAATGCTGTGGGCAAAGTGCTCAATTTGTCATTGATTTAGTCTCATCGCACCCAAGCAGGAAGACAATTTAGTTTGTACACTATTAAACACTTCAACCTTTCCATCACGTTACCGAGCCAAATCTGATCAGAAAAGTGCCTCTCCAACACCATCAGCTCCTGAACAGCTCTTCCTTTTGAGGGTGTTTCCTGAAGTAATATTTGCTGCTCCTTCTGACCATCATATCTGTATTTTTCCACAGCATTTGTAAAGCACATCTTGTCTGTCTAAGAGGACGTCCCCAGATAACATATGGTACGTTCTTCTCATTTGCATGCTTAACCTTGTCTCTTTGCTGTGCTAAAAGGCTTCTACGTGCCCGTGGTCAGACACAGGTTATGAAATCAATATGACACTGTCTCACCAATGATAAAAATAAAATTAAACTGTTTTCTGTGAGGAAAGAGAACAGGAAAACAGATTCCTGGGTCTTATTTGTAGCTCTACAGCTGCTCAGAAACTCAGGCAGTGTTTAGTGGATTTTTTCCAAACATCCAGATCATGAAAAAATGCTCAGTGTACCTACCAACACGAGAACACTCAAATATCATCTTAGATTTGTTATCACACAAAATTAAGAGTTTACACCTTGCAAATTGACAGCTTGAGACATTCATCCTTTAATCACTGAGAACTTCTTCAAAGAAAAATATACCCAAGCAACACCTTCTGATAATTTACAGATTATTGTAGAGAGAGCAGGCTGACTACTTTTGGGAACTACTGAGAACAGCTCTCCAAACAAAGTGAAGTAATCATCTGAAAAAGGCATTCCTACTAGCATTCCTGAAGCCCTAGACAGGGCTTCAGAAGTCCCTGAGCATTTAGCAGCACTTCTACAAACACAGAAGAAAAAAAGCAACAAAAGAAACAACACAACGCTATAAGGAACATGGTTTAGTAGGCAATATTGATGGCAGGTGGATGGTTGGACTGGATGATCTTAGAGGTCTTTTCCAACCTTTATGATTCTGTGGTTCTAAGCCACAACCGTGATACGCTTCTCTTTTGTTATCAGAAAAGCCCAGCAGCTCTCCTTAAAACATTAACAGGACACAGTGGGTCTGTGCACTCATTTGAGCTGTTACTCTGTCCTGGGAAAGACACTCCCAGCTCCTGTACCAAACAAACACCTCAAAAGAGAAACTAAGGGCTCCCTTTGTCATTCTGCAAGTGTTTCCTCAGCCAAAGGTGATGTTGAGCTCAACTCTCCCGTTCCTTCCTAGAACAAGTTGAATTCAGAAAGACCAGATGGCACCTCAGATCTGCCTGAGTGAAATTCTTGCTCTGGCGGCCATCTCCAACATGGAAACTGCATAGGACTGGACAAAGTGCCTCCAAGCCCACTACTTTTCACCAGTGCATCCATAGGCATCCTCTCTGGGTCACTTCCAAAACTGAACTTTCACCAAGGAGAGCTAGATGGAAAAACTTCTACCATCCAGCATTTATCCATCCCAAGCATCTCTCTTTCCATGTTGTTTCCCATGAAAGAATGTAAACTTTTGGAAAAACAAAGCATCAATAAATCCCTGTGGTCACTTTGAGGCTATAAAGTCTTTTTTTCCCCCCCTCTAAATCCATTCAAACCTCCTCAAACAAGAACTCAGCACTGAATTTATTTCTGTATGTTGTATTTCACAAAATAAAGTTTTATGAAAAAATACATTAAAACATCTTCAAGAGGTCACTACTTAATCTGGACGAAAAGTGTTTTACTGGGGGACCGGGAAGATGAGAAGTGGTGAAGGAGCTGCCACCTACATCAGCGCTCAAATGATTTTGGGATAAGGCCACCTGGAGCTGGAGTCAGAACAGCTCCCAGGGTGGCACCTGCCCCATGACCCCAGGCCAGACCCAAAAGCAGCCATGGTGACCCTGCCTCAGGGAGCAATGCAGATCCACTCATCCTGGCAAAGTCTCCCTAACAACAGCAGGCCCACAGCACAATTGGGAAGGGATCCTCACTACCAGCTGTATTTATAGTTTTATGGACAACCAGAACAAGTGATTAAGAATAGTAGCTACCCATAAAGACTCTGTATGGGGGGAACTAACCCCGTGGCTGTCAATCCCTTGGCCACTCAGAGAGGAGTCCAATCACCGTGGAGAAACCAGCTCCCAGGGCTGAATTGTTACCTGCACATCCCTGCCCTTAAATGTAGATCCTTTCTCCTTTCCTTAAGTGTTTATGAAACTGTCTTAAACCCCTATTTGAGGGTCAGCTCGTTCTATTAAAATCCACCTTAGCCTTATTAAGTTACATGCGCAACAGGACCATAACTCAAGCACCAACAGGTGCAGCAGGGGCAGCTGGCATGAGAATAAGCCACAGCACAGCCGGTGGAGAGCAGCTGCCTCTTTTGCAAAGCTTCCCAAAAAAGTCTCTTGCTTAATCCCTCCACATGCTCACAGACAGGGCCAGGCAAGTCTCAGAGCTATGCCCTACCCAGAGACTTATGCCAGCAGGTAGTTTACAGGTGGTTGCTCCATGCATTTCTGGAAAAAACCTTTGACAGAAAGAAAATGGGAGGTGGTTGCTTAGCCTTGTCCTAAAACAAGGGAAAAAAAAATGCAAGATGCATTAACCAGGTTATTTATAGGGCCTCAGGCTGGAGGAAGTTTCTCAAAGGACTGCTATACGCCCTACTGTTTCTCACTATATTGCACATACACAATCCATGTGGATCCTCTTTCCAGTAAAACCACGGATCTCAGTTGCCAGGAAAGCAAACAAACAAAAAGCAAAACAACATTTCTCCACATACGCTGTCAGTCTTGTTCTGACGCTTCTTTGCCACACTACACTGCCACACAGTCACACAACCAGCCCAGGGCTGGACACTGCCTGAAAGACCCCAATTTCCATCATTCTTTCCTCTCTAAAATCACAAGCTTTAACTTTAAAGCACTTGGGGTCCAACCCCAGATCACCATCAGAACGGGACAGCTTCTCCTCTGTGTAGAAATAGGCAGGTTTATGTCACCCACTGTTAAAAACCCACATTCATATTTTTGTTTAAAACAGTCTCACATTACGACACATAACCAGTTTGATAGTATTTCTCTGATCTCTAAATGCAAGCAATCAAGGTAACATTACCTAATTCTTCTAGAGTGGGAGTAATTTAGATTTATTTTATTTCAGAAAAAGCAGATAAAAATAACTCCTTTCCCATAAACAGATGGAGTTTCAAGGTATTTCACTGAGCTCCACAGGGAATGGATTGTTATGCTGTCCAAAAGTTGTGGTAGTTAAAAAAAAACAACTTGCCCATCCCAGATTTAAATAGAGAGAAATATCTGGGGGAAAAAGGTTCATATCCTGATAAGACAACAACATTTTGGGAACCATCTTAAGTAATTCAGTCACTTATAAAGACCAAGTCCTTAAATGCGAGCCTCCTTCAGCAAATAACAGCTTCAACCAGAAGCTCTCTTCCAACCAGAATGACATCAACCAGAAAACTGTTCTCTTTTGAAAGCGTAGAAACAAGATGTTTTGACAATTTAAGGAAAAAAAATTTTAAACTGAGACACACAACAACCACAGACCTCTCTCACAGAGCGTTTTAATTCCATTGATAAAACCAATCTCAAAAGGTACCCAACCTGAAAGCACAACTTGGCAATGTACAAACAGCTCTGGTGCCTGTCTGTAGGACAGCAGAGCAACCTCCTGCTTTGCTTCAAACCCTCTAAAAGCTCAACTTGTTGTTTAAACCCACTGCCTCCATGCCAGCAATCCTGCATTGCTCAGAGCTCTGATCCTGGGAGGATGCTCCTCAGAAGAAGGCAGATTTTTTTGCTTTTTATTTTTTCCTCTTATTTCTTTCTCCCTGAGGAAAGACATGCCCAGCACAAGCAGCACCACCATGCAGCATGAGCTCCTCCTCTACCCCCAGAGGGGGACTGGAGACCCAGCAGCTGGGGAAGGCTGCTCTGCATCTGCTCAGGCTCTGAATGGAAAAAGTAATTCCCAGACTGGGTCATCTGAAACCTCTTGCTATCATTGCATTTGCTTTGTATTTTAAATAGAACATTGTTAATGAACATACTTTCCATTACTCAAAGCAATCAAGTTTAACTCCTTGGGAGCAGGGCTAAATCCCCAAGGAAAGGTCAAGCTGCGAAACACTGGCCCTTGGCGTGCACCAGCAGGCAGGGTGAGTAGCACCCTGGTGTGGGCACCACACACAACAAGGCAGAAAGCTCAGAATGACCGAGGAAATGTAATTGCTGAGCTTAACAGTGTAACTCTGCTCTAGAAGCAGGCTGCATGCAGACCAAGGGACCTGACCCTTGGCTGGGAAAAAGCAGAAGCTGTTTTTGTGCTGTTGGTGGTGTTGGAACACTTGAGATGAGAACATCAGTAATGCTTTTCCTAACCTTGGGCCACTGCGTTCAGACAGGCAGGAAGGCAAGTTTTTTCAGGAGTGCCTGATGAGTCAAGACTTACTTACTGGTCTTAAATGTTGTACACAGCATGCTCCACCCACTGCCCCAAACTCAGTTGAGCATGAGAGGCTGTTCAGACATGTCTCTTTACACCCTCCCTGCATGGCTTGCTTTTCTCCCTCTCAGGAGCTGCTAGACACTCACCATTTCTCCTTCCCACCGACAGCTTAAGAAACCAGCTGTGACACTCTTCACTACAGCACAAAGGTATGGAATGTGCATTAATTGACTCTCATATCACAAGAGCCAGCATATATACTCACTGACATCTCATAGCATCAGCCAAAGGCTCTGAAGGCTTGCCATCCATCTGGAGACCTCTCCAACACTTTTATGTCACAGCAATATATGCAGTTGTTTTCTCTACAATGTCACCTGCGTCTTTCAAAACATCTGCTGGCTCCAACACACACTGTGATGGAAAAAACAACGAGAGGAAGCTCAAAGGCATCCTCTTTCTGGCAGGCAAATTTGGCTGTTTACATCACTGAGCCAAGTCAGCTTTCACACCCATCTTCTCTAATAGTGAGGTGTTAAGAAGCCACAGTGCATCCAACACTCCTGTCTGAACAAAGTTCATTAATGTAATCCTTCCAGTGATGTAAGCCTGCTCCTACACTGCAGTATTTTTCCTTTTCACACAGCTCTCCTCTTAAGGTATTTCATGCCATTACTACAAGAACAATCATTCCACTTTAGCAAGTTTTCAACCTAATCTCTGTTTTCAAACTGAACATGTTCAGTATCTTGCTGTCAATGTAATCCTGATGTAACTTCATCCTTCTTACAGCAGGGAGGCTGACTTTTACAAGGATACAAGGAAAGGCTAAAATGTGCAACAAAAACAGAACTGTTCCTTAGTAACCTATTATTTCTCATTTATGATGAAAAATGTAATACTTCATCTACCCAGGCACTTCCATTTATTTCAGAATGAAGACTGAAGAGTTGCTGAAAATCTAAGATTTCACTCTCACATCTACCTTCTAGATTAATTGGCACAAGTATGCATCAGACCACAGTTTATTAGAGCATTAAACTGAAGTTTCCATTACCAAAATCTATGCTTTGGGAGGACAGTATAGATTAGTCCATAAACATTTCATTTCTTCACCAATGTAGCAATGATGGGTAGCAGCACTCCTAAATCAAACTGTTGTAAAAGAAAGGCTATTGCCAGCCCTCTGGAAAGGACCTGCACTAAGAAATGAACAAGTGAGATTGATAAAAAGCAATAAAAATGTGTGTGTGCATTTCATCAGCAGCTTGAAAAGTATCACAAGGGGACTGTTCACTCTGATTAAAAGAAACAGTCAGGATAATCGGTATTTGTAATTACACTAAGACAAATTCATTTCTAGTGAGCCTTCAGAGTTTGTGTACATTGTTTATATCTTTTAACAGTGTATTGTCCTCCACTGGATGGAGGGCATCTAGTGGCATGGGGAAATAGCACAGAGCAAATTTCAGCCAGCAGCACAGCTCTGAGGGAATTCAATTCCTGCCCAACCTCACAAATATTCGGTGAAGCTCACCTGGCCTCTTCGCTATCTTTAGAGTGAAATTGTGCAATGAGGAGCACGCTAAGGGAAGGATCAGGACAGGTGGGAGCACAAAGTCTTGAGAAGGCCAGTCACAGAAGCAGCACCTCATAGTGGCTCCTCCTTTATGTTCTCTGCAGCCACCTGAAGCACTCCTTGGTGCTCTGTTCTCTGTAGTAACCTTTTCCTTTCTTGCCTTTCTGTTGTATGCCAGGCAGCAAAAGGGACAAACCACCATGCCTCTGTTCTACATCAGAGAACATGACAAAGGGCATGAGTTTGAACAGTTTCCAACCTCTTGAGCATACCTAGCAGGCCAGTGCTGGGTAGTACATTTCATATCTATTTTCTATGAAGGCAGATCCTTAAAAGAATCAGAATTGAGATGAATGTGTGTCACCGCATCAGGCCTTGCTTGAGGTTATTTTCCCAAGGGCTCTACTATAGAAATCAAGAGATCACAAGTAAACCCTAAGCATCATATGGAATAAAAGTAAATGAAACTTGTGAAGAAGGCCCAGAACAGAGAGGGTGAAGAAAAAACAACTATAACTTATGTCTAGGGGAAACCAAATCTCATTTGGGGATTTTTGGACTTGAAGCTTGATTCACAATTCATACAGGCTTGGAGCTGGTAGCCACAGTTGCACTGCAGGGAAGGAACCCTGTGATATGACCTTTTCTATTTTTTACTTAATTATTTTTTACATGTGCCTTTTCAGAATAAAAGTATTATCTAATTCAAATCTTTTCCTGGAACTGGCATGGTCACATGAGTTTTTATTTAAGGCTTTACAAAGCAAAGCCACGTTTAGCTTTTCAGTGCAGGATGTAAAGAAAGATAAAATACCAAAGGAAATTTCAGTCAGGCACAGCTTGCAAGAAGGTCAATATAGCACAGAGCTCACAACCTCAAAAATTAGAGTTGATGATCACAAAAAACTCTACTGGATATCTCCTTCATTTTGCATCCTCCACACACACTTCAGAGCAGCATTATAGTGACTGCTTCTGCCCACGCGTGGAGTGGGGATGGCAATATTTAGTTTCCTACAACCTAGCTAATTAGCTAGCGATAACAGCATGACCCTCATCCACCCTGCAGTAAGTTAAGCAAGTCTAGGGACACCATGTATTACTGAATGGCTGGAGAGAGACTACAGAGGGCCCGTGGGCCAGTTCTGAAGGCTTTACAAGAAATTATAATAGAATAAGCCCTTAAATCAGCTGCTATATATACATAATATATATATATATAAATGAAAGCCACCATCTACTCCATCATTGAAGTGCAGAATGGTTTAGAGACCCACTTCCCAAAGTATCTATTTTCCAGACTTCTTAGTACTCCAGAATCATAAAAGGTCTCTTTTTTTTTTCCCCTTCCTCTGAGGGGAAGCTCCTCTTCCCCTCTACTAAATAAATTTTTTTCCAGAGCTCAGGAGAGGCAAGCTCTGCTGAATCCCAAAAGCCATGACAAAAATAACAGTTACCCAGTTACCCCTCTTTGCAGGTAAAAGGAATTGTTTCCTTCACTCTATTTACAGAGGAGAGATATATCCTAAACTGCATCATTCAACAAACAGCATATATGTTTAACACCCTCCATACACCTTGTACCCCAGGGGAAATCATGGGTAGGCATTTTAAACTCTGTCCTTTGGCTTTTGCACTCCTCATCTCTATCAAACTGAAGTCACAAAAACAAAATAACTTTTTTTCTCACCTTCTCAAACATCATCTCTTCAGATTGCTTGCTAAGGAAAGTATTTTCTGTGGCTCTTTATGAGACAAAAAGGGATCCATTTTTTACTTCATGCTGCATCAAACACTACAATTTCTCAAGCTGATCTCCTTCACATAAGTGGCAGTGCTTATTAACTGCCTCATTAGTTTAAGAAGTGTTTTCAGTTCAAAGTTTATTATCTATAATGCTTATACGTATCTGAAAAAGCTAAGCTTACTTTTAAACAACAACAAATAGAATCAGAGAATCTGAGTTGGAATGGACCTCTAAAGGTCATCTAGTCCAACTCCCCTGCCATGACCATCTACAGCCAGATCAGGTCAACAAAGCCTATTGCTCTATTTAACTTAGCTTTCCTCAGGTCTATTCCTTCATCATTCAGTAACATCACTGATCTTCTGAATGAGGACTAGTACCATTACTGCACCTCCTGCATACCTCTGGTGGAGTAAAAACCAGCAACCAGTTGCCATATAGTCTACATCACACATAACAAGAATATAGTTACATAAAAGCAGAATTTATCTACTTTTTTTTTCCCCCTGCAAGTTCACTAAGGTTTTGTTACAAGCCAAACAAACAACGGAGACCAGTACCTTCATGAGCTCAGGCTGCAGCCCTATAATCACAAGACAACCCTACCAGCTAGGGTGATAATGCAAACATCCCAATATACCTTTCTACAACCTCTAAACAAAACACCTGCACCTGTGGGAGAGTGGTGCTCAGCTGATTCAGGTTATTGAAAGTTATGAAGCACTACTTAAGAAATCTTTTGTTCCCCAGTGCGTGCTATACCCATTCCATTAATTTGCTCAGGTCCACAGGAGCTTGCATCACCCTGCTTCTGCGCTATCCCATTACATAAGGACCAGCTCTCTCCTAGCCCTTTGCTGCACTGGGTATAAGAGTTTATTTTTCTGTTTGCCTTGTCCAGGCACAGCCGTACCTGATCAATAGCTCCTGGCCTTTGTGTCACAGCACAAATAAACACAAATTAGCACAAATAAACTCAAGCTCATCTCACACCACTAATGCTGAACTGGTGGGAATGTGACCGAGTTAGGCTGGATTTCAGCTGAAGACTGTGGAGGAAATGCTGAGTACATCAGCATGACAGCTATCCAGCTAATAGAAGACAACATGCTGGCACATGCATGCATAGGAAGACTTCAGAGACTACAGAGCAGCATTCTAGATTGGCAGCATCTTTTTAAACATGACAGTTTGAAGTTTCAGATGAGAAGACCTGCACAAAAAAATTCTTTTCCCTGGTGAACCACCATCTCCATCACCTTCAGGCTGTCATGTTCTCTGCTCATGAGACTCACACACTTGGCTCCCACATCCCTCTCCCTGCTGACACCCAGCTACCACCAGCCTTCACATAAAGGTCGTGGAGGAGTGTGGTGTCTCTCTGGTGCTCCAGGACACACACTGAAGGAGCTGGATCTCCTGCTTTCCACTGGATACTCATCAGCCACAGCCTGTCTCTCTCTGTCACATCGTCTTGCATACACGTGACTAACACTGTGTGACCCCAAGCAAAAGCACGCTAAGGACAGTCACGTATCAGAGAAGAAGTAAGCTGAGAGCTCTGCATCTTATTCAAGCTTGCCCTGCACTATAATGCCAACATAAAAAAGTTGGATGAAGACTGTGGAGGTCCCCGATGGCCAGACGTGCTAAACTGGCACCTGGGCTCTTCTTGAAAGAAGACAGCACACGAGCTTTAAATAACCCACTCAGAAAACAAACCTCTAGGATATTCATATCAGTTATGAATAGTTGGACGCTCTCTTTGCAAGACTCTGAAGTCTAAAAAGGGAATAAAGAGCTTTGTGAGAGGGATCAATGACATCCCTTGCCACGTGTTCAAAGCTTCTGGTCACATCCTGCAGCTTGGTTTTTACAGACAATAGCACCATCACGCAAGACAGAAGAATACACAGAACCACAGCTCTTTTAAAAGGAGTATCTGTTATCCAAATATGCAGGCAGCCATGGCTGCCAGGCAGAAGTCACCTTCAGGGCTTGTGTCCAGTGTTTACCTGCTGTCTGAGTACTTCTTTTGAATGACTGATCAGCTGTGAAGAATGTGCTTGCAAGCAGTTCTACTTCAAACTGGATATCAAAAATGGCTGAAAGGCCACGCACATGCCAGTGGCACAGGAAAAGCTCTAAGAAAAGCTAGGACATTTGCATTCAAAGGCTGCAGTAACTTGTAGTTGCTCACATAAAGACATCTGTTATTGAAACCAAACTGAACACACCTAGTCATGGAGGAGAACACCCTTGCACAGCAATAGCTGCTGCTGCAGGCATAACAGGACTAATGATGTCTTAGCCCAGGAACACAGTGGAAAGTTGTAAATTACTTATTTGACAGGAAAAAAAATATGCGTGTAATGGTATTTGTTTGCTTGATTCCTTTATAATTTTCTACTTGCAGAAAAAGGACAGCCAAAAAAAATCTCTGAAAAAAAGAAGAGAATTCCTTTCACAGGGCTGTTCTGACCTGAATATACTTGTACAGTCTTTGCATCTGGAGAAGATACACTCCTCCGATGAACAACAGGGACAACTTGACCAAAACCAGAACAAATTTCATTTCAACTCGTCTTACCCACAGAGCTTCACTTGAACACCTTTTCTCCAGGTAACCTACAACTTTCACACTTATTAACTTTGCATTTTGCAAGGCCACATGCATTTTTTCAGCAAGATAATTCTTCAAATTACATTCCCTGTAGTAAACACATTCAACACTGTTCCCAGCAAAGCAGGCACAGAAGAGAATACGGGCCCTTTCCAGCTGTAGCAATGACCTACGAACACTGGAAATCATAAAGGGGTGTTTAGCCAAACTGATTTGTAACAAAGCCCAAATGTCACACTGTCCTCAGGTCAGGGCAGGAATGCACTGTGTTAGACTCCACTGAATTGGTGCCTTTATGTCACACTAGCAACAAGAAAGGTGGTAATATTAGTCCTGGGTATCACTGGGGGTTTTTGCTAGATTGCTGTAGTGGTTTGGAGTCTCAAAGGAAAACGTTTGCCATTAACCACACAATATGAGAGCCAGGAGAGCAACTAGTTGAAGAGAATTTTTGACAATGAACATATGGCAACCTGTATCTCTCTGCTGAGCTCTCTGTATCAGAGGTCAGGAAGGAGAGACGGGCCATTTACTGGTATGGCAGATGACCACAACAAAGAGAAAGCATCACCATGAAGAGGGGGAAAATCAAAATCAGAGACTCACCCTGTGACCATGCCCACACGATGAATGGAGAGCAGGGATTAGACCGAGCTATGAAGGGATATGCCACTGTCACTTAACCCAGGGTTTGCTGTGTCTCTGCAAAATCCTGTTAGGCTGTGGTAATAAAAGCACCATCTCAAACTGGAACAGCATCTAGAAGGCCAGCAGTGTGTCTTCACTCTCTGCTCTGCTGTGGTATCTATTTCTGTCCTGTTTTCTGCAAGCACAACAACAACAAAGTCATTGTTAATGTCCAGGTTTTTACAACCACCCTTCTTCTCCAAAAACTTGCCATAAAAAATGTCAATCTCCTTCCTGCTGTCTGAGGCCTCATTTCCTGACTCCAGGAACTGAAATGTGAAGCCTGAGCCAAGCTTGTTTTTGGGGGCTTAGGACAGCATCTACCATCTCACAGCTCCCTTAACATTTTACCCTGTGAGCAGGCAATGGATCTGTCCTGCCAATGACATATTGAACATGAAAAAATGGTCAGGCTGAAGCTGGTTTTCTAGTAAGTGTGTTTGTGGCAGCAGGTACAGACAGACAGCTCTCTGCACTCATGCATGTCACACCAAAACCAGGTACTTCTGCCCCTAGAGAGGCAAGGCTCCTCAGGCAGGCCTATCCAGGGAACAGCTATCCTCTGGTGCCATCTCCTGGCCATCTCCTGAAGGACTGGCCAGGAATGAGGAATTTTTCTCTGTTAAAAAACATTACAACGGGTTTAGACTATAGCTGGGTACACAGAAACACCCAAATTAAGGCAATTCTCTCAGCAGATGATGTATGATTCACCTTTCTATAAATTATTAGCTTTAAAATGACAAGACTTCAAAAAACGTCCTCAGAGTTGCTCTACTCTGAGTTTTGAGCCATTGCAATCTTGCTTTTCTTTTGTTTCTAAGCATATTTCGAGGGTTGAAACTTGCATTTGTTATAATTTTGTGCTACATCATAACTCCAGGGGATAATGCCTCAATTTTCCCCACAACCAGGTGAGGAAAGCATACAAAATCCCACTGTCCAGTGTTATATGTATATTAACCCAACCCTCATTACAATGACCATTCATTGGCAACGTTGATTTTTTAGGCAGTTTGTTTCTCCGGATTATCTCGGTAAAGGAAGCAGATAGGAGCTCTTTGAGTGAGTGATGCTCATTGATACAACCCAAAACCTTCCTGAATGGCTGACCCATGGAATATATCACCCCTCACAGTGAAGGGTGGCTGAAGAGAGCAATGTGGGGACAGCACCTGCTGTGAGGAACGTGCCTAGGGGAGGGAAGGGACACACTCAGCAAACCCTGGGGGAAAGGGCACAACACTGACGTGGTTATGAAGCAAAAATGAGTGCCAACAGATTTTGGCATGCTGATTCTGTAAATTAAAAGCCACCTGGGACCTGCAGAGTTGATGAAATGTGCCCCGAGGACTGCTGCCAGGCCTGGCTTCCCTCAGGCACAGCCCAGCGGGACCCAGAGGGGGGGAGCTCACTCCCTCACAGGGGCTGTGGATGCTCCCCAAAATCCGTCCCAAGAGCCCAGATGAGGGGACAGCCTGTCCCTCTGGGGCAGGAGGGAGACACAGGAGGCTGGCAGGGATTAACGCTTGGAAAAATCACACGAATAACCCCAAAACTCCTTACATAAGCGGCCCCCTTCACCCCGGCGCCCGCCTCACCCTCCGTGAGGGGAGGGACTGCTGCTGCTTCCTCGCTTCCTTCCATGATGCAACTTCCAAACTACACTTAAAAAAAAAAAAAGTGCAAATGCTTCATCCCAATCGTGTTGTAAACAGGATGGATTAGAAGGAATTTTTAATTCTAGCTATCTTAATCACACAGTTGCGTATTGCACGAGCGACTTCAGAGAGCAGAAATACTTCCCCTTACCAAACAGAGCGAGGAGGGAGCAACGCCTCCGTGTCTGAACGGCTGCCACTAAACAAACCGAGGAGCTCTAGGTGACGTGTATCTGCACACGTGTAAACCCAGCGACAAACCCCCAGCGGACACGGCAGAGCGGTGCCGTCAGCCGCTCCCGCCGGGTGGCCCCGCGCTGCCCCCCCGCCACGCCCGAGCACAAGATGGCGGCGCGGCTGCTCCGCCTGCGCGCGCTCCTGCGGGCCGCCGGCCCCCGGCCCTTCTCCGCCCAGGCCAGGTAGGGGGGCTTCGGGGCGTGGGGTGAGGAGAGGGCCGGCGTGGTGGGGCGTCGCTGAGGGGCATTGGGGGCGCGGGGGTGGTGGTGTGGGGCGTTTGGGGCTGAAGGGGGGAGCTCTTCGGGGATGCGAGGGGTGCGCGGCCGTGCGTTTGGCTGCGGGCTCGGCCAGGAGTGAGTGGGCTCGGCCAGGAGTGCGTTGTGTGCGGTTGCCTGTCTGCGTGGGTTGGGTGTGTGCGTGTTCATGGGGTTGGTTGCAGTGTAGGCAAACGTATAGTCCGGTGTATATTCTGTATATATGTGTATGGGGGTGTATGGGGGTGGGTACACGCACAGAAGCGCGTTTGGAGGGGTTTAGGTATGCGGTCTGTGCAAACGGTGGGAGGGCTGTAGGCCCAAGTACAAATATACCTTTATATTGGCACGCATGCATGTGGATACACATCTGTGTGCATACAGCTGTGCCCCCACTTGCAGGGGGCAGCTGGGATCCGGGCGAGCCCCAGCATCCTGGGCCCAGCGCTGCTGGGAGCCCCAGTGGGGCAGCGCTGCCCTTTGCCCCACTTCCTGGCCCGCTCGGGGACACGGCGTCCCTTGGTGACAGCAGGTGACGTGTGACGTGCTGCAGGGCCCCAGCGCCCTCGTGCCACCCCTGAACTTGGAGCTGTGTGGCTGTGGGGCGGTGGGAGGTGTGGGGAGGGGACGTGTTAGTGTCTCTAATAGGAGAAACGTTATCCCCCTTGCCTCTGTGTGCATTGTTACTGTTCCTAATGTATTTGAAGTGTTCGGGGCAAAGTGCTCACGCTTTACCAAGCAAACAGTGTTTGCTAGGTCTTTGTAACGATTGCAGTTACGCTTCGTATCTAGGAGCGTGCTAGGCTTGTGAGCTGTGTTTAACAGGCAGGTGTTTCCTTCCTTTAAAAGTGCTATAAAACAGGGAGTGTCCCTGTCCAAACAGATGCTCACATCTCTTTTTCAGCCCTGCCCAAGCGGAGCAGCACGGCACAAAGCGCCAGGAGCCTTCCTCTGCTAAGTGTTTAACTGACATTGGAACTCGGCGGATCTTCTCGTCAGACCATGATATCTTCAGGGAGAGTGCCAGGAAGTTCTTCCAGGAGGAAGTGCTGCCTTTTCATGCGGAGTAAGATACCTTCTAAACATTCTGGTTTGCCAGATAATTTGCTTTATTTTTTTTTTCCCCCCTAAATAAACTTTTTGGGATATTACTCATTATGATGAGATAAACAGGGTATTTGTTTTCATTAACCAGCCTGCTATTTGGACTTGATTAAAATAAACCTGCCTATAAAACTCGTCAAATTTCACTGAATGCTCTGAGCTGACATCTTTGCCTTACGCTTATGAGCAGGACAAATGCAGTTTGCAGAGTTACAGCCAAAGTGTCCCTGCTTGTACCAATTAACTCTGACACCAATGTCTTGATGGCAGAGATAAAGAGATGATCAGCATGTTGTCACCCTGCTGTCATCCAAAATGCATGAACGTCATGTCTAGGTCAGTGTAATAGATACTGCAGATACCTTATTTTAGTTGTATTTAATCACATTATACTTGGCAGTGGGGTGGCAATGAACCTGAAAGATGTTTCTGAAGGGAAAGCATTAAGCTGCAGTACTGTCTTCAGCAATTTTCACTTTACTTGAAAAACGTGCCTGCAAAAACAACAGGGGCTTAGCAAAGGGTTTATTCATCAATCAGACCACAGGATGAATTTCCTGGTGCAGTTCAGAGTGTGTCCACAAACAACTGAGATGGCACAACTGAGTGGGTGAGGTGTTGTGGATCAAAGGCCGAAATTAACAGCAGGAGGCAAAGGAAACAGCTTACATTAGGATTGTTGCCAGGAATTTGTTTATTCGTCCTCTAGCCATGACCTCAAAGTCATGGAAAAATGGATTTTCCACTAAATAATCATATTCTCTGCACAAAACCAGATATTTTCCCTCATCTCTTATTAGAATGATTGCTGGTGCAGCTTTGTGGACAGGTACTGTATCTGCTGGAGGTTAATTACGATCCTGTTTGCTAGCTTGCTGACACAACTGTTTCCTGGGGAGACTGGAACAAGTTGGACTCGTGTTCTTGCATCACTTCAGAGACCTATGAACCATTCAGTTCTCACACCTTCCAAGTAAACATGTAGGCTTCAGGCACAGGGCGTAGGTTGCTCCGAAAGTAACGCCTCCTATTCATTTCCACGGAAAGTACAACAGATACAAAGAGCACAGTAACACTGTTTGATAGAGCACATTCTCAGCTACAAAACACTATTTTTCAACATAGTGACCACCACTAGCTGTGCATTTTCACCAGCAGTGAACAGGAGCCTGCATGCTGTGCACATAACAGTCTGCACCAGCAGAGGTGACCACTGTTGCTGTCACCACTGCTGTCACCACCACCCCACTGTGCTGACATCTGCTGTTTAGTCTCTTGTAAACGTTCAGCAAGCATTGATGAATGTCAACGGATGCAGTTTTTTCTGTGTGTAGGAAGTCAGTTCCACACCTTTGCTTTGTATGCACTTCCATGTCAGACACCATTTTGTCAGACTGCCCTTTTGTTGCCCTACCACTCTTCTTAGAGGGAAGGTTCAACCTCTGCTGCCGTCCCACCAACATCCGCTTCTGACGTTGTGGGCGAAGAGAATAAAATAGGAGACATTACTTCTGGATGTACCTTTTGTATATCAGTTGGCTGGGCCAAGATAGAGGGAGTGGCATGACATCAGTGGACATGGATGAGTGTGAGAAGGAAGTGCTTTTGTGATGGAGACTGGAATGGCCCTGAAGGTGGAAGGCAAAAAAATAAGCAGCTAAGGTGGTCATTAGAGAGATTTGCGTAAGATTCCTAGTGCAGGAGCAGAAGCTCTGGAAACAAGCATGTACAGTAAGATGCATTATTAAGTGTGGATGAAGTGCTGTGGTATAGCTCTGCTGTACATGGATGCGTCAGTGGAGTCCCTCTGATCCAACCTGCCTATGATATTATTAAAAAAAAATAATTAACGACCATCCAACTTTCTGTTGGTGAACTCTGTACTATTTTTCTGAGAGCGATCCTTGTAGTCTGCAAGCTGTCAGAGGATGAGCCTTAGCCAATCTATTCACAAACTTAAAACCATCTTACAGCATTAATTTATCAAGGTACGGTACTAAGTGCACAGGGACTGATTTGTTTTTGTATTATTTTATATATATTTAAATTTTATACAAAGTTTGCTAATGTGTTGGCAATTCTTTCTCATAAAGCATTTCTCCCTGAGAGAGTTGAAATCTTTCACAAACTGATATGTTTATACCCATTTTGTATGTGGGAAAATGGAGTGCCAGGAAGATCTGGACCTGCTTGTAATTATCCAGATGGTTGTGGCTAAATCTCCTAAGTCCTCATTTGGTGCTCGGACCAGTACACAGCACAGCCTTTCATGACAGGGCTCGAGGAGATGTCGGGTTATATGTTGGAAACAGGAGTTCAGATGTGTTCTGCTTTTGGGAGTCTGTGTAATGCCAGTGGCATTTGTGAACTTGAAGAATGGAAAACCTGTTATTAAGCCACCACTTCTTAGCTGGGAAATATAGTTGTCTCAGCACCCTGCGTGTTGTGTTGTGTGTTACTGAGGCTGAAAGCCTCTCTGCTAGGCAGTGAAACCTTGCTGCAGGGGCTCTAGCATGAAGCAGCAGCAGCTCTGACAAATGAGTGGGGAATGTAATCAATGACTCTGTTCTTGTGCTTTTTGCAGATGGGAGAAGGATGGCCAGGTGAGCAGAGAGCTCTGGGAAAAAGCTGGACAGCAGGGTTTGCTGGGTGTTGCTATTGCTGAAAAACATGGAGGCATTGGAGCAGACATTCTCTCTTCAGCCGTGGTCTGGGAGGAGCAGTAAGTACCAGACAGTTCAGGAAGAGATTGATTCATGTTATCAATAGACTGCTTTTTGCTTTGTTTTGTTGTGTTGTTTGTTTTTTTCTCTCCATAAGATTTCTTTATTGCTTACAGAAAATAGCATTATCTTTCTCATGGAAAGTATACTTTAAACATGAATAAATCCCTCCTGCTTTATGTATTCCAGATGATTGTTTAAGTAATAAATGTCATTGTGCTCTGCTGCTAGGACTGTGTGGTTGAGGGAAGCATTTTCATCAGTCTGGTAGATTATACAATAATTTGGCTGTGAGAGTACGTTCTGTAAATAACAGTGCAAATGCCACAAGTTCACATTATGTCTGAGACCTCTGTGTTGCAAGGCTTTCAGTGTTGGGTCTGAATTGTAAAGGTGTAAAGTTCAGCGTTTAAATTTCTGTAGTGCTTCTGCCTGAGCTGTTTTGTTTTTCCCCACTTTCCAAGGATGTACGTTAACTGTACTGGCCCAGGATTCAGCCTTCATTCCGATATAGTCATGCCCTACATTGCAAATTATGGCTCTGAAGAACAGATTAAACACTTCATCCCTCAGATGGTTGCAGGCAAGTGTATTGGTGCTATTGCCATGACAGAACCTGGGGCTGGCAGGTAAGTTAAAAACAAAGACAGATGGTCATAATGTTACGTGCTGTCTACTGATTTCTCAGTGGAAAACAAAACCATGAGCATCCTGGTTATATGGTCATCCTAACAACTAGACAGTATTCTAGAACAGGCAGAACCTTGGTCTTACAGATCACACTGTTACCTGCTTTGTCATTTCAAGATAATTGCTCAGAATCTATTTCCTTATTGTCTCGCTGTGGGCAAATATGCTTTGTATATGCTTTTATAGTCTGAGTTTAATAATCTGCCCTGTGAATATACTTTTAATATGAAATGTAATCAGGAGAAAATTACATCAGTAAAGACTGCTTTACTTCATTAGTATTAGTTTTTCGTTGTGGAACAGAACGCTCTATCTTTGTTTTTCCTCTGAATCCTTTCAAACTGATAAATGTCCCTCCTGTACTGTCATTATGGAAGGGCAGACAGCACATACTTGAGTAGACACAGCTGATCTGGCCAGTTTCCAAGAGAGAGAGGAACAGGTGAAGAGCAAAACCTTCTGGTGTCATGCTTCTACAGATAGTAGTCATTGCCAATGTTCTTTTGCAGAGCCTCCTCATTAGGACTGAGCCTGCTTGGAAGATGTGGTTTTGTCTGACATTTGTCTTCTAAAGCATATCAGTGTAAGGGGATGCTGACTGTTGGTATCAGTGCTTGATTACACCATCTCCCACAGGCAGATGCATTAAAATGGGACCCCATGCTCTTGTATGATTGTGTAGATTTATCATCCCTTTCCACAGCAGGCTTTTGGTTTCTGTGTTACACTGCAAACCATTTCTCTGTCTCCCATTCTCCTGTGCATTTTCACTGACTGCATGTCTGGATGGTATGGAGTCTACTTCATACTGGGTAGAATTCAAGATACAAATTAAAACTTTTGGAGCAGTTTATTGAAGGATCTTTTGAATTTCATTCTAGTGACTTGCAAGGAGTACGAACATATGCAAAAAGAGATGGAAGTGATTGGATTCTTAACGGGAGTAAGGTAGGTGAACAGACACGTGTGCCACTCGTAGCCTTTGGGAGCTGAATGCAGTCAGGGAAGGACATAAGCCAGAATCAGTGATCAGTGTCTCCCCTAGTCGTTCCACTTTTTTTTTTTTGGTAAGACTTAATATACTTCTGCTGTTGGCAATTTATGGAAGGACTTGAGCAGGATTTATTTTTTTTTTGTAGCTTTTAAATAATCTTATCTACAGGCTTTATTTTTGCTAGATCTGGAAAAAGTCCTGCATTGTGTAAGCAGAACTAGGGTTGTTTCTCAGTGCTGAGGTTGAACAACAAAACATATGTACTCCAAATTTTAACTTGTCTGCAGCCTGAGAAAAGACGTGTTACAATGCACACTGTGGAATCTTTGTTTGGAAGCCTGCTGCTAATATTAGGAGAACAAAACCACTGCCTTAAATTTTGTGTGTATGCTATCAAGCTGTTACAAAATTGGCAGCATTAACCTCTTCTTTTGTTTGCATAATAAAGCAAGAAGGCAGAAGTAAGGTGTTGGAATAGAAGAGTGGGTTCAACAGGCGTGTTTTCGTGGTGGGTTTTTTGTTGTTGTTTGTGTCTTTGTGGGTTTTTTTGTTACGTTTGGTTTTGTTGAAAGCTTCATTTTCTTTTGTATCCCTGCTGGGAGCATGTTATTGATAGGGACTTTGGGCCTTAGCAGAATTTGAGGTGGTGAGAGTATGTATGAACAAATTTGTACATACAGGTGTCTAAAAAGGTATGAGTTCATTATGTGTGGTTGAAGTCAAGCAGGACAGATGGCTTATTTCTTCTGGTGGAGTTAGAATGAGTCACTTTGGCAGGTGGATGGGTCGTTATACAGAATTCTAGTGAGCAGTTGTTAGTAGAAGCCATCAATAGTTTTGCATTTTATACCTTGCTAATTTAATTATTAAAAAAGAAAACCTCTGTTTTCATTTGATGTTTACACTCGATAGCTCCTTCCTTCTTTAGCAGGGGACAAACAAAACAAACAGGTCTGTGTGTTCTTTAACTCCATGCTTCTGACCACACAGTGCCTCCCAAATTAATTCCCCCTTTGACAGACCTTGTTCTCAAGCACTTCAGGCTTCCTAAATGATCAAAATACTTCTGGACACCTAAGTCTTGTCTCTCAGTTCAACTGTGAAAGCATCCTCACACAGACAGTTTTGTTTCTTCTGCTTGATGACCTTTTCTAACGTCTGTCTACCTAGCTTGTTGCTTTATCCCAAGTTGTGTTCTTGTTTTGTTTTTTTACAGGTATTCATCACTAATGGTTGGATGAGTGACGTGGTGATTGTGGTTGCAGTTACAAACCGAGAGGCCCGATCTCCTGCTCATGGAATCAGCCTTTTCCTGGTGGAAAATGGAACAAAAGGTTTCATCAAAGGACGCAAACTGAACAAAATCGGCCTGAAAGCTCAAGTAAGTTATTATGACCTATAACACGTAGGAGACTTTGAGGAAGTCTAAAATTGCTCAATGCCTGGCACTAGCTTAATAAAGATAAACGAGAACCATGGTATTATTTTAGTACTTAAGCTTTAGAGCACAAAAAAAATACGTCATGTATACTGAGTTTCCACATGGAAGTCTGAAGCACGTGATGTGCGCGGAGAGGCTGACAGCTGGATTTCTTCACTCTGAAGAAGCTTGGAAGGATGGGATCACATTGCTGTCTTTAGCTACCTAACAGGTGGCTGTAGAGATGGAGAAGCACAGTGAAAATGTGGCAAGAGACACAAGGTACATTGAGGAAGCTCCTAAGTAGGTACAGACAAGGCCCTCAGCTGCCTGCTTTGCTGAAGGTGCTTTGAGTAGGAGATGGACAACCTCAGGAGCACCCTCCCGACTTAAATGATTCTATGACTTAATATGACAGCTTGAAAAAATGATGGGGAAAAAAGTGGAATGCAAAGGTGAGAGTGTCAGGCTATAAACCCTTGCATTTAAAATCCTCTTAGGATACAGCAGAGCTGTTTTTCGAAGACGTGCGATTGCCAGCAAGTGCCTTGCTTGGAAAAGAGAACAAAGGCTTCTATTATTTGATGGCAGAGCTCCCTCAGGTAAGAGTAATAAAAATGTTTGCTGTCTCTAGGAGGAACACAGACACGGTGTTTTGTCATTGCAAAACTCTGCCTTAATTTTGGAGGTGATGGATCTTGAAGAGCCTCATCTGGCTCAGAATCAGGGTATCTGTGAGCAGCATCCTGTTGATACAATTGCTTTTTACCTGAATAATGCAATTTCTAGTGCTAAAACCCTAATTCTTTGGGCATTGGCAAGTGTTGATATCCCACAAACTCAAAGCCAGAGCTCTTAAGCAACGGCCTAGCTATTGAAGAACCTGAGCTTAAGGTGCAGTATCTTAAAGACTATGTCAGGTTTTTTTGTGTACTTCTACCATGCAAGCATTTCTCTTGGTAGACTGCATACAGCTTGGAAGTCTCTGCATTTAGCATTCTCTTTAAAGAAAAGAAGCAAACACTGCTCTTTCAGCTTTTCTGCTTGTAGAAGCATATTAAAGCTGTAAGAAATTATTTCTTTATCCATATAGCTAAGTAAAGAAGTTGTTACCAAATACCTTGCTAGTGGAAAATAACACAGATTGACTTACTGAAGTTTTGAAACGGTTTGGGAGGACAAAGAGGCAATGTGGTTTTACAAAACATGACTGTGCTTTGTCAAAACTATGACTGCCTCATCTGGTAGAGATCATGCTTATTTAATTTTATCTTGTGAGTAAATATGAAACCTGATTAAAGGAAATGTTCTACTACTTTAAAGCAACAGATACACTCACAAGCAAGTTCAATGAGATCTATCAGATGATTTCAGTATTGCTAGAATTGTTCTGTACTTTGTTTATCAACGTTTTGCTGAAGGAAGGAGAAGAAACAGCCAGTTTTCTCATGTAGATTTTGGTTTTTAAGACGTTTCCTATTGAAATTGTTATATGCAGGACTATTATTTTTTTTAACTGGGCAGTAAAAACTAATAATTAAACAAATTTTGATGTGAAGTTTTCAGTCAGTAAGAATCCTGCGGTTGACACGTATGCTTTTCAGGGGCAATGTTCTATCAGAAAAATGACCAAAAAGCTTTAAAAAATGGTCTTTGGGCATCAAAGCATTTGTCTCACTCAGTAATTTCAGTAATGCAGTGTGTCTGGTTTGATCCCTAATGTGACTTCTGCCTCCCTGCTTTAATGAACAACGCTGAACATCTGTTTCCCAGTTGTGCACTTACATATGTGCATCTGATGCACAGAAACATTAAACTAATTCCACTGGATTCTGTAATTTGTGTTTCTAAAGGAAAGACTCTTAATTGCCGATATGGCTCTTGCCAGCTGTGAATTCATGTTTGAAGAAACAAGGAATTATGTGAAGCAAAGAAAAGCTTTTGGGAAGACAATTGCACACTTGCAGGTGAGTTTGATCAGTAAGACTTGCAAAGCAGATGCACACTGGAATTTCTGTACGTTTATGTATGTGTAATGTCGAGCAAGTGGAAGTCACTGGACTGTTACTAAGGGGCTGCTTGCAGACACTTCAGTGTTGCACTGTGACTTGTTTCTCTTCATGCCTATTGTTTTTAAAAACCACATAAGACAATGCTTGTATTTTCATGGCAAGGAACCCTGCAGCAGTAATGCTTTTGGAAGCACAGTAAGCAGGCAGAAATGGCCTGCTTTTTGCTGGTTACTCTTTTGTTACTCTTAGACTTGTGTTTTACTATCAGAGGTCCTAATCACAGGGTATATTACATCATCTTGCATTTCTTTACCCGCCTGGAATCCTACAGACTGCAGAAGAGCTCAGTGTGTGTGCAGGTACTGCATCCCTCCACACGTAATGCGTTGCAGCAGTGTGATCTCAATGAGACTGATGCTGTCATGGTCCCCAAGCAGTGACCTTGATGCTTCAGTGCCTGCAAAGGTGTTTATGTTCAGCTTTATGGGTATTGTAATGAGATTCCTCAGCTACTAGGTACCTGGGTGTTCAAGTGATTGCATTATAAAACTGTTGGATCACTCTCTGTGTACATGGCTTGACAGTAGTAGTTAATTGCTGTCATATAGCACAGTAACATGAAAAAAAACATTTGATGTTATAATTTTCTTGAAAACTGCAACATTTGTTAGGACTGAAATGGACCAAGCTCCTGTATGCTTGATTTATAAGATAACAAATGCCTCATACGTGTTACAGGATGTTAGCTTTTTTGATTCTGACACACTTAAGAAATAATTAAACTGGAATATTTTTATTTCTGTCCTCAGAGTTCCTGTGTCAAAATCAAATCTTTAATTGTTGTGAGCAGCAGCAGAATTGAGCTCTGTAGAGGGTGCAATGTTAGGTATCTTTCAGAAAACGATGATCTTCATTTCATTTTGAGCTTAACATTTAAAAATTCCTGAAATTTAGTACATCCAGTGAGCAGCTCTAACACAAAAATTATATTTTAAAGTTTATTTATGTAGCTGTGGAATGCTTTCTAATCACAGTAATTCACTGTGCAGAGGCCTCCAAAATAAAAAAACAAGAAGGCTTTTCCTGTAGACGTTTAGAACTGTGAGATCAGGAGAAACTTCTGTCCCTAGGTGGTGTTTTTATCTCCTTCCTACCAGAATTGCTACAAGGCAATGAAATGCTTGCCTTACCTGGCTTTAGGCATCCTTCCTAATGGACTGTACCTCTTCCATCCAGAAACTCTTTTCCAATGTGACAGAACTCAGCATCAAAGAACTTTGATTGTTGGTCTAAAACTTCCTTTGTTTGTGCTCCAAGTGCTTTGCACATTGCTTACACTCTGAAAAACTGAACACTCAGCAAATGCACCCACTGCAGGATGAAACGTCACCAGTCAGTAGGGTGACGGTGCCTTCTCCCACAAGAGGGAGCAGAGAGGAGCAGAGCTCCCCGTTCCTCCCACTCTGCTCTCCAGGAATTTGTTTTCAGGCTCTTGGGGGAGTTTGCCCCATAATATCTTGTTTTGAGTTGGTCTTGAGAATTAAATTTTTCTAATAAGACTGGTAAAGGTGTAATTGTATGGAAAACAAACTCTATGTAGATGTAAAGATGCAAAGCTGTTTGAAAATAGTGATTTCTAACAGAAATACTTCTAGAAAATGCTTCACTTTCTACTCTGAAAGTAGCTTAAAAGCAGTACTACTTCTGCTCTTTCTTTTCTCTGCCTCCTCCATCCGCTTCCAAAATAAGACGGTACAGCACAAGCTGGCAGAAATGAAAACGCAGATCTGTGTGGGCCGAGCTTTTCTGGACAACTGTTTGCAGCTGCACGCAGAGAAACGCCTGGACTCCTCCACAGCTTCCATGGCAAAGTACTGGTATGTGGTGAAAGTAATTTGGAAGTGTTACTTGTATGGTCTTGACAGGAGTCTAATAACAGAAACACTGAACTGCTCAGATTTAAACAAAAGGTAAAATTACTGTCTGATTAATAGCAACCATGTCTGTTTTTAATGGAGGCCATTAGCTTTAACTTCAGTGGAGTAGTCAACAACAGCCTTACTTAACGTTGAAAACCAGTGCTGGTTAAAAGATCAATTTCCAAGTGATAGCATGCTTTTAAAATAGGCTTCCATTAATAATGAGATCAGCTTCAGTTACAAGCGAGCATTTCACTGGTAGTTAGAACAGATTTTAGCATAACGTATCATTAAATAATATATATCTCTTTTCTAATCACAAATGTGTTTGAAACTCTCATGTGATACAGAATACTTTTCAGTTATCATTACTTAGCAATAGCTGTTTGGCCAGCCACTTTTTGAAGCTATTTGGTTTCGGGAAGAAATAGTTGGCTGCAGCTATTGCTGTAATTGAGACTAAACAGTTCTGTCCTTTATTGGCCAGAACCCCTCCTCCCTGTACTTGGTGGAGTTGTGTGTTAACTTAGGCCTCACCAGAGAAATCTGGATGAGTAAAAGCATCTCAGATGCGTATAACAGGAATTTGTGATCTGTATAGTTTTATTCTGCTTGCAAAGATAGGAGAAAAAAAGTACGCCAGACATTACCAAATAATTTTAGGGAAGGTAGAGATCTACAGGTTCCAGAACTTTCAAAAATAAATGTAGAGGTAATATGCAGAAAATGCTGAGGGAATCCAGTGAGAATCTTTACAATGAAAGGATGGATTTTGTTTGAATGCTATTTCTGGCACTGCTTGCCTGGAAGTACCAGGTACCTAAGCAGAGGCATTCGGTTCCAAGGAGGAGGAGGAGGAGGAAACAACTAGTGCCAGCTCAGAGGTAGGCTTACTTCCTCAACAAATTTTCCAAAGCAAGGAATTTGAAACTCCCCCACCCACCCAAATGTTAGCAGCAGTGTTTGTTGTGGATTTCCCCGTTTCCTTAATAGAGTTCCTGTGGCTCCTTTCCATTAAACTCTTAGATGGTCTAGAAAGTGCTTGAACGTGGAATTGCTGATGTTGCAGGAGACTGTCTCCTATTCATTTTGCTTATAACCTCTTGCACAGTCAGTGACTTGACTTAGAGGTTTGGTGACTTTAAAATTTAGGTTGAGTATCTCTCCTGGTATCTGGTGGAAGGTCTGTAGTCTTTATTTTGTGATGACCAGTTACATTATGCACCTAAATATGAAAATATGTTTAGAGAAGACAATTGAAGTAACTCACTTATTGCAAATTTAAAATTGATATGATAATCTAAGAATTTAACTGGGAGGGTAGTGTGGAGAAAGGGATTCTTGCGTTCTTCCATGAAAAGCAATAGACTCAAATGTGCCATTAAAATCCTATGGGTTCTTTTGTCTGATTTTCATGGATTGTTTGAAATAAACTCCAAGTATGTAGTTATCTATCATATTCTACAGGGAATGTTCATAAAACTGAATGCTTTAAAAAAATTCTTTTTTAGATCATAGACTGAGTATTTTGCAGTGAGCAATCCTGTTTAAGTATTCAAGTATTTTTGAGAATTGAAAGCTATAAAGGATTTTGAGGAAAATAAAATATTCCCTGATAATGGTTATATTCAGAGAGCATCATGGTGTGTTGGTAGTGAGGGGCATAAAACTCACAGCGTTCTTAAATTTTATGATAACAGGTGAAGGGTTTGATAAGAAAAAAAGGATATACCAACCTGCTTTACTGGAAGAAGTAAGGAAAGCAAACAGGCTTGTCTGTTTTGAAAGCATTCCTTCTGTGAAAGCCCTTCCATAAGGAGAACAAATCTTGATTGCTTTTCAATTCAATGTATTAATTTTTCATTATGGTGGAAGGAAAAAGTCTCTCACAATTGGAAGTATTTCTAATGGCCAATGCTTCAGATCCATTATATGGAATAAAATGTTTGGCTGTGTTTTTGTCTTGTTAGCTTATCTGTATCTGTGCTAATTTTTCATAACATACATCCTTCTAAAAACAAATTTCTTTTTGACCATTTAAGGTCGTCTGATCTCCAAAACAGCATAGCTACTCAGTGCGTGCAACTGCATGGAGGCTGGGGGTACATGTGGGAGTATCCAATTGCAAAGTAAGTGCAAGATTTCAGACTTGAATGATGAAGGATTGCTAGCAAAGTAAAAGGAGGCACTTTTTTTATATCTACTTGTCAATTGTTTTCTGTTGGTGCTGATTTACTGTGCCTTTTCTCATCGTGTTTATTGAAAGGCAACCATCTGTACAGATGTCTGCACAAGGCTTATTTTTTTTGATTCTCCAAATAATTCATAAGCTGTTGTGCAATTTGTCTCTTTTTCAGAGGAGAGAAGTTGCTCTTGTAGAGAAAGATACAAATTGGAAATAGAGGAAAAAAGCGTTTAAAAATAAAGGAGCTAGTTTGTATGTTTTATGTGGAATTAAATCTGTATGCATGAAAATGTTGGTCAGCCTAAAGCTTGTGTAATACTATAAAATAACAAATTGCCTAATCAGGAGCTTGAGTGGTTATGCTCAGCTTTTTGCACCCTTCTAAATGAAAAACCTGGGGGATTTACATGTAGAGAGATTTGCTGTTCCCAATTTCTTCCTTGCTTTATGAATTTTGGAACAGTTAAGAGATTTTACTATTTCCTAAGAAATTAGGAAATCTAAGAAGACTATTTCTTTGTGTACATTCCATTGCCATTACCATATAGGCAGAGTTTTTTGTTGAAAGGAGGGGTTAATTTTGATAGTAGAAGTCATAAAAACAGGACTGCTGGGCAGTCGTCGTAAGCAGATATTTAGAGATCATTTCTTAAACTGAGCAGGCTTAGGTTTGCTATGCTAAATGTATTTAAAGAGTATGAAAGGCTGCTTTAGAATAACTGTAGCCAGGCTGATGTGGAGAAAACAGGCACTGTTCCTGGCTGGGTGTTTGAGTCCCACCTCACAGGAAGAGCGGAGTGGGGCAGCCCTGGTGGCAGGATCAGACAGGCCAGGGCGATAGCATCAGCCTGGCTCTGCGGGAGCTGCTGTTTCACAACACCCAGGCACTCGCTGTAGGTGCAGGCATGCTGTTGTCCTATGGGATGTGTGCAGGGCAGATGGCCTTTGGGTGTCCGGAGTTGGTCAGGGAGCGAGAGCGGAGTTGGTCAGTGGTGGGGGTCTGGTTTTACACAGCCTTTATTTACGTGAAGTTCTTTACAAATGGTAAGAATGGCGTACTTTGACAAGTGGGATCCTCGAAGGTAAAACTTGATGCCTTTCTGTTTTGGTGGCATGTGCATCCTGAGGAATCTTTGTTTAATCGTTCCATTCTTTTTCCCCTCAGGTCATTCGTGGATGCCCGTGTTCAGCCGATCTACGGTGGCACCAATGAGATCATGAAAGAGCTGATTGCCAGAGACATTGTCAGTGACAAGTAGGGCAGGGCTTGCTGCTTCCCAGACCCCTTCCATAGCAACACATGCCATAAAATCAGGCACCAGAGTGTAAGTAAAGGAAATAGATGTGGTATATCATAGATCAGACGCTTTCAAGGAAGTGAAGCCCATTGAAATGGAGTGGTAGCAACAACAGGGTGCTTGTATGCAGAGTTTCTAATACATAAATCGAAAGTTTGTTGAGTATCTTTGGGCAAGATGAGTAAGTCCGTGACGGGGTAGTGCAAAGGAGTATTATGGGTAACTCAACAACGTTACATTGGCTGTAAGCCTCGCTCTGTGGGATTAAACCTTGCCTCTGATGAACCCCCTGTTGTGATGGATAGATGGAGGCTGGAGGTGGTGCGATGGGCTCCAAGAATGTCCCCGTGGCGTTGGGCCGTGGCTCTCCAGCTGCCCTGTCACCTGCTGCGGGGCAGGGCCACGTGCGCTTCCCTCTGCGTTTACAGCTAACCCACATGCCTTATTGTAATTACTGTTTTGGACAAACATAATAAAGCATTTCTATGCACTGTGCCTCGCTGCGTTGCTTCACAGCCCCGTGCTGGGCAGAGCGGGACCCCGGGGCTGCCGTTCCTGTTAGGGGCTGAGGTGTTTTTCCAGAAGGGGGCTACGCTGGGTCACAAGGAGAGCTGATGGCCCTCCCGCTAACTAAAACCAGCGCACAGGAGCTGTGTCGTGCCGGTTTTTACTCGTTTGTGGCTCCGCGGGGCAGGGCGCGCCCCCGCCACCACAGCGCAGCCCGGGCGGGACGGGGCC
>WBMW01002327.1:1189779-1202913 GCA_013396635.1 Penelope pileata
GGTAACGGTCCGGCGCGCGGGGGCGGGGCCCGGCTCGAGGCCCGGGCGGGAGGGGCCGCGCCGCCGCCCTCAGCCCCGTTGGGCCCCGCGGGGCGGTGAGACGTGCCCGCCTCCTGCGCGGCCCGGAGCGGGATTTTCGTCCGCCGGAGCGGTTCCCCAAATAACATGGAGCGGCGGCTGAGGTACCCGGTCGTGCTCTGCAGTGAGAGGCGGAGCAACCGCTCTTGAGGGGAAAAAAAATTAAAAATCCTACGAGTAAAGTCATGCTTCCTGTCAGGGAGGGTAAACACCAGCTTCGTTTTTTCCACGTAAAGAAATAAAATAGCGCAAATGGAACCTGACAGAACGTGGTTACACCGCTGGGACACGTTAGTGCGTGCAGGAAGAGCTGGGATCCAGCGAGCGTTAGGAGTCACCTCAGGGCTGCAGACATCAAGTTACCTCAGGGCAGGGCTGCAAACGTAAAATTACCTCACGGGAGGGCTGCGGATGCTGCAGACCCGGCAGGAGCAGGGCGGTGAGCTGGGAAGCAATGCAGCTCTCTGTTAATGAGCCCGGGTTTCATTGTCAGTGAGTGCTAATGAACTCCCCCCAAAATATGTCACTCCAATGTTAGAGCGGTTTGGGCCGTCTGTCCCATGCAGACGGGTCCCGTGTCCCTGGGTGGGTTCTGCAGAGGGCTCAGTGCCGCAGCCCCAGGAGCGCAGCGCAGAGCTCAGCTCGGGGCAGGCTGACAGCTGAGCCTCCCGCCTAATCCCGCTGTGCTTTTTTTTCCGTCTATTAATAGCGCAAAATACTGAAATGCTTAAATACTCATCGGGAGCGAGCGGGCTGCTTTTGAACTGAAAACAAAGGCCGCCTGCTGAGATAATTTCTTCTCTGAAAGAGCAGTCCCAGGTGTGCTGAGTATGGATTTCTTCCCTTCTGCTTTCGCACTCCTAACCAGGACAGACCCGGTGGGACCCCTGCCTCCTTTGTGGCCGTGGCTGCTGACTGCTCTATCAGAACACGCAGGCCGTGCTATTGAGCTCTCCCCTCTGTTCTCAGAAATGATTACAATCCCGTAACTTTGGTGTGGGTGGGGAGAGCCGGGTAACGTATCCCCGCGTGGCTGCCATGGAGCTGCCCGAGCCCAGCCCCGCCGTCCCGGCAGCAGCAGCGCCCGTCTGCCGGAGCAGCGCTTTATTTTTGTCCGGTGATAATCAGGGGCTGCCCCAGGGGAGCTGGCAGGAACCGGGTTGGTGGCAGGTGGCCTCTGAGGGGCTGTGAGGCAGCTCTCGGCAGTGGTGTAACCTCACTGTTCTGGGTGTTTCACTGGATGCTATCTGCTGCCAGGGGTTTTGCTTTTTAGATGTATTTTAAGCATATTAATTTGAAATCATGGAACCACTAAGGCTGGAAAAGACCTCTCAGATCACCTCGTCTAACCCCATCCCATCCCACCATGCCCACTGAGCCATGTCCCTCAGTGCCACATCTCCATGGGTCTGGAGGACCTCCAGGGACAGTGACTCCACCACTCCCCAGGCAGCTGTGCCAAAGCATCACCGCTCTTTCTGGGAAGAAATTTTTCCTAATACCCAACCTGAAATGTCATCTGTGGGTAGAGTAGGCCTCTGAATGCGAAAGCAAGAAAAAAATAGTAAATGTAAAAATCTCTCCCTATTGTCCAGGAATTGCATTACTAAGAAAAATTTCAGGTATTTGGGATGACAAAAGGCATCTTGATTCACAAGGAGAGAAGGCTGGTACAGAGGAGCCTTTGCAGACCCTCACACAAATTGAGGTTTTATTGTCATAAAAAAGGAAAGATCACAAAAAGAGCACTAAAAGATGAACCAAGAGCCCTCCCAAGCAGAAGTCCCCCAAAACGTTGTCTGCAGTGTTGTGTAACCAAAGTGATGGTGTTGTGCAAAGGGGGAAAGCGAGAGGGCTATAAACAGAAGCGTCAGCCTGCAGCCTGTGGAGGGAATGCCCGTCACTGTGTTTGTTTTTTTAATAGAGTGCTGCTGATTGCCTACATGAAGACACTAGTTTCAGGATCTAGACAGGTTCCAGTGAGGTGTGATGGGTAAAGAAGGGTATAACTGCAAAATGCTACGTACAGGCTAAGAAATAAGCAGAGCAGCAGTAGGAAGGCAAGGGTGGCTGCAGGATTAGGGGCTGGCGGTTGTCGTGTTCAGTGGTGAGAGAAGGCAGCAGGGTGTGGGTCGGGGCAGACTGCAATCCCAGGCTATATCCTGCTGGGTAATTAAGGCATTAGGGAGGATAAGCATAAAGTCACTTTAAACATCAGTTGCTGTGCGTGTCTGGTACTTGTTTCTTCCCTTCTCCAGTTCCTATTTTACGTCAGCTTTCCTTTCTGCAGTACTTTTTAGGCTTCCCAGTGAAATAGTTGTCACACAGATGAAAAGCAAACTGTTTGCCAGTTCAGTGGAGATTTCAAAATCGGAACAGCAGAATTGCAAGTAGAACACAATGGAAAAAATCCTTGGAATAGTTTACCTGGGACAAAGAAGTTTTTCCAGAAAGAAAACACAGACGTAACACAGACTTTTCCTCAAGACCATAGACTTCTTGCCCTCCCTCCCCTTGTTTCCCTCCCCCCAGAAGATAATAGGTTTGGCTTTGGAAACTCTTCCAATAAGGGTGGAGTGGAATTATTTTTGCTGCTTTCTGCCAAAATGAAATAAAATGCATCAACATGAAAATTGTACAATTTTCGTGGAGCCAAGCACTTGCAATCAGCTGTGTTTTTTTCTTTTTTCTTTTTTTATTTGGAGCTCATACCTTGTTTTGCTTGTATGCCAGTGACGTTGTGTGTGTCTGTGTGCCTGTGAACTCCTTGGAGAAATGCCAGGCACTGGAGCCTGGGACAGTGCCACTTTTCATAGTCTTTTCAATGCCACTGAAATGAGAGGAACGCACCTGGAGCATCTCACATGGCTTCTTCAGGGCAGAAAAACCTTGTGTGAAGTTTGCAAGCTTCTGAGTGAGGGCTTAGATGGGAGATTTTCCTCTTTGAAAGCCTTTTTACTTTTTAGCTACTTTGTAGCTGAACACCCTTTTGTCAGGAACTGATAACCTGTGGTTTGTTTGGTGCTCCTCTGTTTTAATGGTAGTGGTTTCATTTGAAGGTACTTTGATTTTCCTTTTCTTTCCTTCTTTCCCCTAAAAGAGGAAAAAAAAAGGTCCCTCAAACTAAAAAAGCAAAACCAAAAAACCAAAAACTTGGCATAATTTGCAATTAGAATTTGTTGCAATTCAGGAAATTTGAAACTGTTCCAAAAAGGGATGTGGTCCTTGAGGAAATGTGATTTTTTTTTTTTTGTGAAAATTTTCTGCTGTCAGTTTTTTGAATAGCCTTTACCTTAACAAAGGTGATGAAATGAGTGTCTCCAGCCTAGCTCCTCGTTTGCTTGAGGAGCATTCGTGCTGTGTATGGACGTGTCCTGGCTTTCAGGAGCAGTGTTCTATCAATCTTAAAGCACTCCTGTAGGAACAAAGCCACCAGCCAACCAGATCCACCACGGAAGCCTTTGCCATTCATGGCTGCAGTTGTCATCAGCACGGTGTCCTTGTCACATCCCAGTGCTCCTGTAGGACGGGGCTCTCACCCTGAACAGCTCACTGGTAGGTGGGGTGAAAGTTAAAATCCGAAGTTTTTTAGTACTGTTGTAGAGGATTAGCATGACGGCCACTAAACCCGGTCCCTAGGATGCTGGGTAGGCACTGTACGGAGATGGAAACTAACAGGTGATGAATACACAGAGCAGTGAAAGCTGGATACAGCACACAGCACTAAGGCAGAACCAGCTTCCGTGGTTCTCCATGATTTTCCTGGTGGTCTGAGGGTTAAGGAGAAGGTGCTCAGACTGGTGCTTCTCAGCAAATTTGATCACCCTTTGATGTTTGCCCTTCAGTGTAAAAGCTGTAGGTACGAACTAAGCCTTCAGACAGGGAGGTTACTTTTCTGAAGTTCCACACAGGGACATCTTGGAAGCATGGATGCTGCTGGGATCTGTGTGTTGGAAGTTACTGAGGCAAGTGGTTGCTGTGAAGGTTAAAGAAATAGAAAACCAATAGAAGGGGAGTGGCAAAGCTCCTGTCTGCCATGCAGGTTAAACAGAATGCGCTGTGGAGTTGCTGTGCTTCACTCGCTGCTCTCCTCCTTTCTGGTTTTGCCTCTGGCTTCTTGACCAAGAACAGCCAGCAGCATATCTGTCAGGCTTCTGCCGGCCGTGGTCAGTGGAACCTTTCTTTGTGGTCATTTAACCATCTCCTGTGCAGAGCTGAAAGTTGCAATGCACAACGATGGTTCCTGTGCTGTAGGCTGTGGAGTGGCAAAATGCAATGTGGCAGCGCAGCTGCTGATGTGAAGTGGTGAAGGTTGACATTGCTCTTTGGATCCCCAAAATTTGGGAGCCCTCGGTCTAAGCTGTGATGAGCCCCAAGGGATAGAGTCAGTAAAGGAAAATTCATCCCTTTTAATCAAAGGGATATCAAAGAGTATTGGATTTGTATTGTGCCAACAGTGCTCGGTGGGTGAAGGAGAACTGGATACAAAGGCAGGGGAAGGATTTTAGGAAACATTTCGCACTACCCTTGATGACTAGTTCCTGAAGTGTTAATTTTTGTGTCTGCGTAATTATTAAACCAAATGTTTGCTATATATGCATTCACATTAAATCTGTTTCTCCCGAAAGTGTCTCAGGGTTTGTTTCAGAGTGTTTCATCATGCAGTAGGTGCTGCCTCTTGCTGCCCTTGTGATAGGCAGCTGCGGATCTCATCCTTCCGTTTCTGTCCTACTGTTGGTGTTGACTCATTTAAAGTATTTAAAAAAAAAAACACTTGAATGAAAACTAAATGCAACTCTGAGCAGATCAAAACGAAATGCTGCCACAGTTCTGGGGTGGGAGTGTGCGGACGTGCATCCATGTGTGTGCATCTGTATGTGTGTGCACAGGTGCTGCAGAGTGCATCCTCCTGCTCAGGTGGCGTACGGCCGTGCTTGCAGCTCAGACAAGGTTGGGTGACAGGAACTTTGGGAGGCTTATTTCTCAGACTGATAGGATCTGCAATGCAATGAGGTATGAACGCTTACTCTCCTGAGAGGTGAATGCTTTTATTGCACGCAGAACAACCTCTGTATGAAATAAAGACAAACTGCTCTTGTTTACCTCATCAGGGAGCGTAATCTAGCTGAGTTCTCCAGATAATGTCCTTTTTATGATGTCTTTGAATAATGTTTAAATGCTGAAAGAATGACATACCTGACAGAGTTGTATGTGTATCGTGTCATGAAAATGAGAATATTTACACGGCCCCTGTTGTTTTCAGGTTTGCTGCAAACTGCCTGCAGTAGCTATAATGACACCAGCCCTCAGAGAGGCAGCCACAAAAGGTCATGGTATCCACTTGTCACCTTCTTTGTCCTCTAGAGCTATGGAGTCTGATACAACTTTGTGCATGGAAAATTCCAGAGCAGTGGAAGAGAAGATAAAAGAGGACTCCATCGCACGGATTGCTTGCTCAGTCCTGGGGTTCCCCACTGCTGAGCCCAGCCTCAGGAATGATATCTTCAGCGTGCAGCGGTTTGGTTCTCCACCGTCCTCCAAGCACTATCAGTCTGTCATGTTAATGAGTACAAATTCTGCATTTAGCAACAAAACCGGTAAGCAAATGAAGTCAGGAGAGCCTGACTGCTCCAGGATGAGAAATTCCTTGCATAATGGTGCTGACCCATCGTTTGGTCAGATCAGTCGTTCGGGACCTGAGGAGCAGGTCAAAGGGGAAGCTTTTTCAGAGGCCACATCTCTGAATTTGGCAGAAATGCAAAGACCTTTGGATTCAAGTGTAACTGAATCCAGTAACGCAGAAGAAATGCAGCTCTTCAAAGATAAATGGTACAAGAAGAATGGTTTTTTGGGTAGGGCTTTGGGAGTCTGCGCTGAAACAATAAAAGGGGATTTATTGCACCAAATTCTTCACGGGCCTTCAGAAGGGATTTTGAGCTGCACCCGGGAGGAGGTGTATGCCCGCTTACTCCAGTGTGTCACTAAGCAACAAATGGAGATCAGCCGCGCCAAAAGAACTCAGAAACGTTTACAAATGCTCCTGGCAAAGCACGTTATCAAACACTGTGATCAGCAGCTGAAATGCTTCGTAAAACATCAGCTTCAAAGAATGAAGGTTTTCCACAAGCCAGCCAGGTTTTCGAGCAGTAGCTCCCTCAGGTGCGTGGAAGGTTGGCCAGCAAACAGCGCAGCTACTTTTGCAAGTAGCCTGAGTGCGGATGTACAGAACGGAGTTTGCGTTGCACCAGGGGAGATCCGGGGGTTTGCACTTTCTGCTGGAGGGCTGCTGTCTCGTGTGGAGAAGGATCTGGACTCCGATGCAACGTGCAGCAGCTCAGACGAAGACTGTGATGAACAGACTGTAAGAACAACTGTGGAAGCGTAAGTGTTAAATTCCTGCTAGACTCGTGTGCTTCATGCTTATTAATCAAGCTGGAGGGGTCTAGACCTGCAAATTCCTTCTTGTGTGAGTAACCTCACTCAGTAGGTAGTCCTGAAACCAACAGGACTGCGTGTGTGAGCTAGGCTTGGCAGGGGCCAAGAGGCAAAGAGTAAGAACTTGTCACAATTCAGCATTTAAAGAGCAGTCACTTTGGGCTGTAGAGAGCTGGGCATTGTACTGCACCGTTTGCATCACGTTAACACTGCTGATTTTTCAGTTCTCAGGTGCTGTAAATCAAAGTAGTGATAGCAGTGCAGTAAGTGATACTTCTGGGTAGTATAAAAATAAATTATTGAAAACTAGGATTAGGATCTCGAAATCCGCTGTTCTGTGATAAAGAGTAAATACAGTCATCAGTGCAGATGTCAAGCCATCCAGTATTTGAGGGGCGTATATTGGAAAAGCTTGGTTCTTTGAATTATAATTTGAAAATGTTGATTTACTTAATGAGGTTTTTCTGTTCATTTGAGGCTTGTGGGATTGCTTTTATTGCTGCTGGTACCTTTTTGAGGATGTGCCAGAGTGAAGTTAATGTAATTAGCTAATACTGCAGTTCTGTGTATCTATGAAGTTGTCAGGGAACCTGTGAATACAAATCATCGGACCCTTGGAAGTCAGTGATGGGTGAGAGAAGTAGACTGTGAAACTGTTCCATGAATGGAGATGGAAGTATAGCTTCTTCTTTTGTTTTTTCTTACCTTACTATGCTGTTAACACAGTATCTTCTGCTGAGAAATTTTAGAAAGCGTTGTAAAGACAACTTCTTTCCCCTTCCAATGAGTTGAAGAAGACAGAGCACCTCTTAAGGTCTGTTAAGATGCAACAGACAAGCTAGATGGACAGGAACTTTATGGCACCAGCATTTCTAGCACTTGAAGCCAGGGCTGTTTGTGTGTTTCCTCATCTCCTGTTATAACCTCTGCTTTTGGGGAGTTTCAGAAAGCGTTGAGCGACACATTGAAGGTCAAATAAATATTTTAAAAAACCCTCACAAATCTTAGTGTGTTTCTTCAAAGGCACAGTGTTCAGAAGCAGCAGCTTCATCTTCCCTTGGAATAGAGCTGTGCCACATTCTGTGTTTATAGCTTCAGTTACGAAAGCTTCAGTGCAGCGTGGTTATATCACATCGCCGCTGCGTTTTGTTAAACTCTCTAGATCTGGAAAACAGGAGAATGGTTTTCATTTTCTTTTGCATATTTGTCAGAATGGTAAACACTACATTAAAGACCAAACCAGTGCATGATAGGTTCCCAGCTGAGTTATGATCACCTGAAGTATTTCAGTCTGCAGAAATATTATTGTCCTTTTGAAATAATGAAAAAACAGCGTCACTGGCTCTTCCCAGTGCTGGAGAATCAACATTCTTCTCCTAGCTGATATGTTTGAACTTCTGAGTAATAGCTTTGCCTCTGGGATTCTTATCTTGTGATTATATGAATTGAGCAGGGAAAACTGATGAGAAATTCTGATTCTCAGAGGGTAGTGGGTAATCTAAAACTTGGATTGAAGTTCTGTGCAAGGGTTTTCTTTTTTCCTCTTGCCCGGGACAGTCCAGTTTCTCATGCTGCCAGTCCTTTAGCTGTATTTCTTCTCATGACTTTCAGATTCCTTATCTTTCCATATAGGGCTTACTCAGTTTATTTTGTTGCACTGACTGAAGAATCCACAGAGGATTATTAAGGACACAGACACCACCTTTGGTTTGGGAAATCCCCACGCTGCCTGGAAGGTGAGGGAGTATTCTGGAAAAGTTGAGCTCTATGGTGCCCTGTTGCAAGCTTGTTATCTTGCCTGCTGCTAGGAGGCAGGAGACTGGGTTGGTCAGCTATAGGCTGACTCAGTGCTGCCCCTTTTTTTTTCTTCCTCTTTTTTATGTTCTTACAGTTAACCAGCAGTCAGGCAGCAGGGATGCCTTGGTTAGCAGCATGTGATAGAGAAGGCTTTGCTGCATTGTCAGCACGAGTCACCGCTGTTCGGACTGTGCTGCTGGAGCAGCAAGCACCGAGTTAAAGCATCACCTAACAGAAGCTGAAGAGTTCTGTCTGTGTGCATAGGTTGAGCCAGTGCTTGAATTAACACTGCTGTGAGGACAGGCAGTCTCTCATCTGAGTTATTACTGTCTTAAGCTTGGAGTTGCTTTCTGCATCCTCCACCTCTCCAAATTTGTCTTCTGGGCTGAAACACTGCCCTTCTCCTGGATGGCAAGGGTCTGTCACTTGCTCAGCACTGCAGCTGCTGAGGTTTGCTTTTTTTCTGAGCTTTACCACTTTAAGTTTCTTTGGATTGCCTTTCAGCTGGACAAGAAAACAAAACAAAGTTAGCTTCCGTTTTTATTTTTGCAAGGTGCATTTATGTTACTTTGAAATGCCTTTCTCTCCCAGGGAACTGGTTCTTAGTGCTTTTCAGAAATAATGTGATTATATTGGGGAAAGAACGCTCGTTTCCTCGCTTCTGACTTCTGTTTCTCACAGTGAAGACTTTCACTGATGTGGAAAGACTCCTCCTCTTGTAATATTATAGATGTCATAAAGTTGTATTAATGCGTTGGGGAACGGGGAAGATCTTTTGGTTTTGTCTGTATTGCAGAATATTGACTGCATTTAACTTGAGGGAATAAAGCTGTCAGTGGCTGGCCATTGCTGTGTCCTTTGTAGCTTGCTGCATCGATGCAGTGTGTGAGGGGGAGGAGCTTCCCATGTCTGTGTTTACCTGAGACCAGTCTGTTTCCCATCAGGAGGGAGAAGATCTGATTCCAGCCTCAAGTTTTTGTGGTAAGAAAAAAATCTGGAGCTATTTTTAGCTTTCTGAACCTACTCATTCTCATTATCCTGAAAAGGGTTTTGCCCAATGGATGTTGACATAAGCTGTTCTGAGCTGTATCTCAATGCTTTGTGACTCAAGTGAGATTGTCTTTATCCATCTATTTCAATACCCATGTTGTTCAGTTGCAAATAGCCCTTACAGGATCCTTAGACCGTTGTTCATCCCTTATGCATTACACAGGTGCTGTCCTCAGACCAGGGATCTTCCCTGTGCTGGGAACAGAGCTCTTTCAGTTGACAATTCACTGTACTTCTCTAATAGCTAGAGTAATTGGGAAGCCCTGACCCATTTCTTAATCAAAACACGTTTGGTCCTTTGAGTATTAGTCAAGGAGAAATCTGAAGAAGCAGTTGGCTCATTTCCGGAATTCTGACATTTTGCTGCTGGTTTCAGCTCAGCTACGTCTCTTTAACTTGTCCCAGCTTTCGTGGAAGGTTGCTTAGGCAGTGCAGCAAACTTTCTTCAACATCTTGTAGTATTCTGTTGCACCACTGCTGCCTTGGGGGGTAAGAAATCCCTTGGGACACTATGTAGCAGGTATGGTAGTAGTTCTTTTTGCTTCATTAAAGACAGAATTTAGGTGCTGTTCGCTCTCTCTGTGTCAGGTGTGATAATGAAAGTGAGTGGAGAGCCCAGGGAGGACATCACAAAGCAGGGCAAAAGCACTTCCCTCAGCAGTTGGCAGCCAACATCCACCCCTTGAAATGCAGCACAGACAGCCTTGCACCAGCTGGGTTTACTTGGAACTTGATGATCTTTCTTTGCGGTTCGTGAACGTGGAAAACTATCTGTAGAAATAGTTTCCAGTGAGATGGCCTGGGGGAGGATGTGGCCTTGAAGTGTTTTCAGCAGCACACCTCTGCTCAGGGAGCTACGTAACGTTATTTCCAGGCCAGCTCTGCAGCCTCACTCCTGTATTTTGTCTGTGTTCCTGGTGTGGCTAGAAGTTCTGGCTGCTCCCACTGCACCACAAAAAAGTCAGAGGTGGTTACTGAGAAACCTTTACAGTTGCACGGTACGGATTTTTTCTTCCAGATGCACTGAGTGATCTTCCAGTCTCCAAAGACCCATCGCTGGCGTTCTGTAAAGGCACAGCTGCTCACTGCATCAAGCAGTAATGTCTGTACCTAATTGATTAGAGAGAAAAGCTTCTTACAATAGATTCTGCTGCAAAACAAGTAGCTGCCTGTCTGCTTGTGAGAAGTCCTGTGCCCTTCTTCTCCAATCCTCCTTCTCCATCTGAATGAAATCCTTTTGCATCGTTGGGTGGGAGTTTTTCCTTCTGCAATATTTTCATGCTTTTCCTCTGGATTTTGAAAGACATGTTTTACTGATTATCTTCCAGCAACCTCATGCCTGACGAAGCACTGTTGTATTTTTCCATGCCCACAGGGTTTATTGCGCCTAGAAACTTTAATGGTGAATGTGCAGAGGTAGGAGAGGGGGGAAAAAGGCAAAAAAAGACTCTCTCCTTTTTTGTCCTCTTGGATTTCTAGTTGGAAAGAGAAAAGATTGCAGATCTGCTTTTAGTATAAATACATGGTGGGGAGGGGAGCAGTAAGGCGGAGAGAATACAGGAAGGAAGAAAATATTATGCCCAGTATCTCCAGATCTGATCTGTTTGTTCTAGATTATTTTCCATTTTCCCGAGTGTTTTTCTCATGGCTAATTGAGCAGCAGCAGCTGAGCTCTGCAGGCCCCACAGCAGAAGGCACTGCTGAAGGGCTGGGGCTGGGTGCCCACCTCTGAGCCGCCTTGCAAGGGGAAGCTGGTTGTTTGGGAGAGATCAGGTCCTCGTTTTCCACCCTGAGCTGTAATTTCACTTCAAAGCTGATAAGGGAACTGAACTCTGGTTTTGGGAGGAAGAGAGTCTGCCAGCAAATGCTGTTCTCCATTTCTCTTAAGCACAAAACCCCAACTGTTTCTAGTTTTTAAGGCCTTTTTAGTTTACAAGTCAGGGACATGTCTTATTTGCATAAGGGATGAATGTGGGAGCTTTGGGATACGCACAGATTCATAGGTGCTAATAATAGGCCGATTTTGGAATGTTTTATGCGTTGCTTTTTCATGAATTCCATTCTCTCAGTTCTTGGCTCCTGTCACTGGGATGTAGGAGGGGAATTGTTAGCAAGGAATGAAAGAAAAGCTGGCTCTATGTTACCTTCTGTTTTCATTCTAGGGATACATGCGTTATTTCAGGATATATCCTGCCTCTCTTGCTGGGACTTCCATCAGGGAGTTTAGGGTCACACTTTCATTGACTGTTTTTCTGTAGATCCCCGATGCACAGCAACAACAACTTGGTTTGGGGCAGGACTTCCTTCTCGCAATGCCAGAGCAATGCTCTTGTGAATGAGGACCCTGATTTCTAACCTGTAATTGCAGCAGTATTTTTGCAGCTGCTGGCAGCAGACTGGAAGGTTGTAATGGAAGGCAGCAGGGCTGACAAGTTGTAACGTGCGCTCAGCTTTGGAGTTAAAGAAGTGCTGAGTGCATATTAAATAAGAACTTGGCAGTACTCTTCTGAATGACAGTTTAATACACCATCAACACAGTGGAGTAGAATAGAGACTCTAAGAATCAGACACATGTATGTACATGATAACCTCACGCACTTAATTACCCGGTGGGTGAAGAGGCGTTGGGTGCCCGATGCGATCTGCTCATTAATCAGGGCTTTATGGCTGGCTTTTGTTCTTCTGCTAAGCTGTGCAATGTGTTTGTTTTAATTGAAAGATTTGTTTACAATCAACAAGGAACTGTGTGTGTAACATCTTGAGAAGTGAGGGCACGATGGTTTCATTTTGCAGATAACACTGATTTCTTAAGAATCTACTTCAAAGGGGCACATCCAGTTCCTTAGAAAATCGATGTACGTGGGCCCCGGTGCAGGAAGTCATCTAAATGCTTTCCTTTTTGCATGAAATGAAAAGTGTGCATAAAGACTTCCCAAAATAGGAATGCTCTCCTGAAACAGGGTTTCATTCATACTGCTAAATATGGGTTAGGAATGTAACTTTAGGATTTAAATATACTGACCTGTGCACTTTTTTTTTTTTAATTAAAACTGAAATTGCTGTATGCTATTTTGTTTTCATCCAAACGTTTTGCTTAGAAGAGAGTTTTGCATTAGGGAATTTAAATGTCTTTCCATTTAACAAGCTTCTGATTATTGATTCTGGTGTTGAGAGAGGGAGATGAGCCTGAGCATGCGTGGAGATGCAGGAGTTGTGACCTCCCTGCCTCCCAGCCGGGAGGGATGGGCAGGGTAGCAGTGCAGTTCAGCAGAACCCCACCCCAGGCTCCTAGCAGACACTCAGCCCAGGAAGGTCACACTGTTGAACCACAGATGTATCGTCCACCCCTGGTCTCTGCACTCCCTGGTACTACCCACAGCTGGACTGAAACCTTCAGGAACTGGAGGAGCTGCTACAGGCATTCTGTCCCTGCCTGCCTGCCTTTTGGTAAGAATATCAGTGCAGGTTTGGGGCCCAGCTTGGCAGGGCAGTGTTGATATCCTGCTTGTATGCAGTACTAATGTTCTGCCTTACGTATTGTTGAATGCTTATATTGTAAGCTCTGTCTTACTTGGTGTTGATCATGGGATGCAAACAGAGCACTGCTTTCTCACAGTCTCTCTTCAAGGGCAGTTGTGTAATACAGGGAACTTCTAGGCTTGTGTTCCTGCTGTTTTGTTGTTAGTCTATTGATGTTGTGCCATTTCAAAGGCAAGAAAAAAAGCCTGTTTCCAGGCAGCCCTGGTGTTCCTGAGCTGCTTTTTTTTTTTTTTT
>WBMW01002327.1:1202935-1258204 GCA_013396635.1 Penelope pileata
TTTTTTCTTTTCCCCTTTGGATGTTAGCACTACCTGCTTCTCTGTTCCATGTTGATCTAAGTGAAGCTAGTGGAAGGAAGCTGGAGCACTGGGGCAGCCAGTGGAAACTTAAAAACCATTGTAAAATATTTTGAACACATAGCATTTGCAGGTATGCATATTGCAGGGTTTTTTATTATTACTGTTTGAAGGTGAAATGGTGCTGATTGTTTACCTTTTGCAGCCTTTTGCTTCTCCAGCAGTTGGCATTCTAGCTGACCCACCTCCAGCAGCCAGTTGGGCCTTTTGTCATCGACATCTGCCAGGAATGACACAAACAGAACGGAGGGTGAAAAGCACCAACCAGTTCGTGAAGTCAGCCCTTGGAGGTCAGCGCCCTGACAGACAGCAGTGCTTGAACAAGCTGAATTTATTTCCTTGTTGAGCCCTGAACAAACAATTCAGTGCAAGTGAAATAAGCATATTGTCCCTATTGTAAGGCCTGTAGTAATTGTATGGTTTGATGCAGGAGCCCCATAGCTGGCAAATATAGCATCTGCTTGGGTTGGGAGATGTAATTTCTTAGGTAATGGAGCATATAGAGCTCCAGCTCTGCGTAATCATCAACACATGGCACTGGGAGCAATTCTGACAGTCTTAAATGGCAGCGGTGTGTCAGAGGTGGTGGGACCAGGTGTGGGTGCTGCCATAAGCACTCAGAGATGGCTGGGGCTGATAGGGAGAGCTGTCACCCTCTGTTCTGAAGCCAGGGAGTGTTTCAGAGGGAAATCTCTGCCAGGTAAATATTCCTGGGAAACACCAAAGAAGACAGCAAGCCCGAGTGACCCGATTGCGGACCTTTGCGGAGATTTTTGGTGTAACTGAGTAGCAGGGAGCCTCTCCCGTTGGCCTTTTTGGGGTGTGCAGCTGGGTTTGGTGCCAGTTAGCACAAAGCAGCAGCACATTGCTCCCCACGCTCAGTGTGCAGTGAGTGCTCCTGCAGGGGCTGAGCAGAGGCTTACGTGGAGCTGTCAGAGCGGCCTGGGCTGTGCTGGGTGAGATAGCAGGGGATGACACTTGTTGCAGTTTGTTTTGGTCTTGTTTACACTCTGGAATGCAGGGAAGAGATGGAGAGCAGCACTTGCTGTTTTTTCGGTGACGTGGTTCTTACGGGTTTAACAGTTAACTGCTGCAGGGGAGTTAATCCTTCAACGGCGGCTGGAGTTGGTTCCTTCTGAAAACAAACATGAAGTAGGCGTGCTGGAAGCATTAGACCTTGAGAAAGCATTTGCGGGTCATTTCGTAGTGGGACGTGTTTGTTTAGCCATTGGGAGCGTTGGGAGCTTTGTTGGGAGTGGGCATTTTTATCTCATGAGTAAAACTAGATGATCTTTAAGGTCCCTTCCAAACCATTCTGTGAATACATTCACTACATGCCCGAATCCACCCCATTTCAGGGGCTGTGTGATGCCACCTCCTGGTCTCACAAGCAGCTCTGGCAGTGTCTGGAGCTGCAGGAAGATGGACACGCTGACTGTCACCGCTGTGCTGGCAGGTCGCAGCAGAAGCCCCGTGCTCACCATAATGGCTTGCAGGAAAGTGCTTGGATTCAAACCAGCTGCTTTCTGAGCCGTGCCCTGTGTGTTCACAGGAAAGCTGCTGGTGACGCTGGTGTAAAATTAGGGCCAGTCCAGGAAGCTGGCAGGCTGTGGCTGCGGTCCTGTCAGACCCACGCGGCACCAGAGTGTGGCTGTGCCATGGTGAGACAGTGCCATGTGAGCTGCTTGGGGCTTCTGTACGACCAAGTGAGACCCCAAGGGAATCAGGGGCTGTATGATTTTTTTTCCAGTGTGTGTTAAATCTCATGAATTTCATCCTGAGTCATACGGTGTCTGGGTAGGGTTGAAGGATCAGGAGAAGGATTTGACTGTTTGCTTTTCAATTTCCAGACCTGAGGCCTTCATCAAACTGATAAACTTCTGCGGTTGTGTTCAGTGCCTCCCTCCAAGGAAGGAGATGGGCTTTTTCTCCTGAGGGTGATCAGCCTGTAGTTGAGGAGCTGATCCTTGCTCCCAAATTCTTCGCTGTGGCACGGTTGGCTGCGGCCTCTGGTAGCATTGAGAGGAGGAGGTGAAGCAGCAGCGGTGGCTGCGGGCAGGCTCACTGCATCTCCTTGGGAGTAGCTCCCCTGCAAACTGGGTGCCAGAGCAGTGTGGGATTAAGTTGAAGGGGACGTGGCATGGCAGAAAGAGCAGTTGGAAGTGTGTGAGAGGATGTCAGGAGCAGCTGCCCTTGTTATGTTCAGTGAAGAATTGAGTTGGAGTTTTTCCCACTCGCACGATGCGAATGCCTTGCTCCACAACTTGTCCTCGTTGAACAATGTGATAACTTGAAAATTCTGATTTTCTTTGAAACAAAGCTTTTGGAAGGAGACTGTGTTTTGGGTTGGCAAGGCTGCGTTCTGGCCTCTTGGTGTGGGCTTGTTGCAAGCATCCTCCTTTCCTGTTCGGTAGGAAGCATCCTGTCATTGTCCCTGCAGCACGTCACAGTGGGGGCACGTTCTGTGTTCTCATTCAAAAGTATGAGGCCGAGGAGGCCTTTTAATGCTTAATTTTCAGGACAGAAGGTGTTCATGGAGCATCTTGCCTTGTGTTGAGCTGTGTGCTCTGAAGTGCTGCCTTTCCCCTGCTCACCGTGCCTGTTTGAGTTGGTCGTGCTGGAAGTGTAACCATCTATCCTACGTTCTGTGGTTTTCTGTGCATTTAAGGCACCTCTATGCTACCCTTCATTAGTTGTGAGCTGTTTTTCGGGCTTCTTGTTTTTTCTGCTTATAAAAATAAAATATATTTAAGAGATTTAAGTTCCACCCCTTCCTCTTTGCTATAAACAACCTAAGAAGTACCCATGCAATACCCAAACAGCAGCGTGTGTCCAGCACAGCCACTTGTATTTTGGCTAGCATTTCCCCTTTGCCCTCAGTTAGGGTTTGTTCTTTGGGACAGGCTGATCTTAGCTGTAGGGAAACAGGTCTCACCTTCAGCTTCATGGAGACACTGATAGAACAAAACACTTCTCAACGTCCTGTTGCTTTCTGCAGCAGTGCTCTGCTTACCTAAACACATGGTCTGTTATCATTCCTCGTTTTGGGGAAAGGGAAGAATGCTGGGGGGTTGTAGGGAGCTTAGAGGAAGGATTCATAGCCTGGAGAATTCCTCTGTGTGTTCTGTCCATGGATCATGGCTAACAACCTCAGTTCAGCCAATAGTTCCAGCGCTGCTCTCAGTGCTCTGCGGTTGTTGGTTCGTTCTTAGCAGGGCGATGCCCTACAGCTTACATTTCTGATTATTGCCTTTCTTCATTTGTGCCTGTTCTCTTTGTGGCTTGCTTGTTCTTTTGCATTTCTTCTTTTGTTGCAAGTGGTGCAGGGTTGGCCTCCTGCAGTTCAACCAAAACAGCAGAAATGCCAGCTAGTATTTCACAGCAAAGCAGATTTTGCCTCTGATGCAGTTCCAGCATGTATTTGTAGGGAAATTCAGAAGAGATGTTTTATTGTGCAAGATGAGTATTGCTCTGTTTCTTCCCATTCTCATGGCCCTGAAAGAGATCCCCTGCAGATGCAGAGCCATCCCAAGAGCAGTACAGGGATACGCTGCTCAATATTTCACGGTACTGCGGCACTGACCATTGGAAACTCTTGAAAGTACCATGTGTGTATTGAGTTGCTGACAGAATTTGGGGCTCCTCTGAGGGATGTATGATGTCAAAGGCAGGGAAGCCAAGCAGAGATGCTCTGCAAAAGGATCACCAGGAGGTGGGATAGCCACTTATTTTCTTGTCTCACTCCTGGCTGAGAACCAGTGCAGGGAGCTTCTGCTGCAGCTCCTGCTCTGCCTGCCTCCTTTGCTGGCAGTCCTCGTGGGGTGTGTGACCTTGTTTTGCTTCTCTGGGTGTGCAGAATGAATGAGTTTGCTGGTACTAGCTTGAAACAGCTGAAAGAAAGAGGGACACCAGAGTTCCTCGTTGTTGTAGTGTTAAAAGTACTTTGTCATCTCCTGTTCATCAAAAAATGCCCCACAAATTCTTGTTGCCTCATTGTTTTACTGAGTGGGTGTTAGGGTGAACCTTCAAACATAGCAGGAGTAAGAGATTTATTGATTTAGTTTTACTTTTTTATTGGAATACCAGGTTTTCATTGTTCATCACTTGGGTTACCGTAATAAGTTGCATGCAAGCAGCTCACCTTAAGGGCATGAGGGCAGCTCGTACAGACTGTGTCATCTTCTGGGCTGTTAGAGGCTTTGTGAAATAGTTTATAGGGAAACAGGCTCAGAGGCAAAAATGGTGAATAATGCAAGCTCAAGCAAAGGAGGAGAGAGAGGTGAGAAAAGAATTTTGCAACTTCAATGCCAGGTGCTCTTACCTCCCAACCTGTGCGCGTGAGATCAGACTGGCCCCGTGCCACCTGCCCCTTCCCTTGTGCCGGTGTGCCTGCCTGCAGGGCATCCAAACAGGGGAAGGGACAAGGCTTGAACTTGCTTCATTCACCATCCTGCTCAAGGTAAGTTAACCATGAGCAATTGGGAGCCCGTGCCCCCGTGGCTGCTCACGCCGACGCTGGGCACTTGGTGGCGGGGGCTGGCAGGGAGGAGCGGCTGAGATCACTTCCTGTGGCCTGAGCCTGCTCTTGGGATGTCTGCGCTTAGTTTGGTCAAAGCCCTGCCTTCCAGAGCCTAAGGACATCCTTAGTGCAGGGCAATTAAACTGGAAGACTTTAATTACATCCTACTCTTACTTGAAGAAATACTCACGCAGTGTTTTAGAAGGAAGGAAAAACATATGTGAAATACATTTAGCAGCAAATGCAGTTAGTTCAAGATTTAATATTGTGCTTTAAAAAAAAACCTACGCAAACGTTTTTTGTGGTGCAACTTCAGAGAGGATTTTTTTCTTAGTTGAAAGACAGTAATGTACAGACACGATTAGTTCATCTTAAGGTCAGAAAATGTAATTGTTCTTCTGTTATCTGTTGCGGTTTGCTGTCTGAGCGTGGATTCCCTTACTGACAAGCTGATTTCATCCAGTGTGTGTGACACATGACCAGCTGCAGCCCTTGTCATTCTTCTTCTTGTTTCCCAGCTGTGTGGGCAGGTGTTCTGGTTTTTGTCTTCCCATGTGTACCCCCTCCCAGGTCTATTTTTGAACAGCACCCTTCTCCAGGAGCTGTTGCATCTCGCTTGGGCTGCAGTTCTGTCAGCATGATCTACCTTCTTGCACCTGGTCTTCCTTCTTGTATTGTCCTGCTTTCGTGGGGTTATCTTTTGATCATCATCTTTATTTTTTTCTCTGTTGAGGGATACATTAAAACCTCTTGAAGCAGCTTTTTCTTAGGACTAGGATTTTGTTCCCCCTGGGGTCCCAGGACAGCTCTTCTGTACCAGCCACTGCGCTTGTTTGAGCAGGTGAGGTAACTGAATTCTGGCTTTGGCAAACTGGGAATTCGCATCCTGCCTTGAAAACTGCTTCATGACATCAAGAGTCATATGAACAAAAACTGACAGTCCCAGAGAAGCAGCTCTCATCAGGAGGGCTTGGCTGAAGCAGCAGAGGTAGCCAGGAGTATTGACTGTGTGCAAGTGACAGAGGGAAAGCAAAGAGAAACTAGGAAGGGTTGTCAGAAGAATGGACTGTGGTACACATTTACATCTTTCTGGTGATTATCCTCTTCATTCGGTTGCACGCAGAGTCTGGATTTCAGCAGGGCTTTTCCATCTCCTGTCTAATTTCCTGTGTTCATTTGGTTTGTGCAGGTGAGAGTTTAAGGTGGCGAGAAATGGTGTGGGCAGAAACTGGAGGATAATTTGTGGTGAACAGTGGGGAATGATGTCCTCTAAATGTAACCTACCAGAGGCTGTCTGTTACTCCTTCTTACAATAGCTGACGTAGACTGAATATTCTGAGGTTTTGAATTATGTTTTATAACTTTTGCCTTGAAAAGACCAGGATTCTCAGGTTGGGTGATTCTCTACTCATGCCAGGGCACGTTGGGCATCTTCTACAGAGTGCTGTTACCTCCTTTTTTTTTTTTTTTCCTCATTGCTGAGGTAGTTGACAGGCAATTCTATGTGAAACAATGTGTCCTTTGCCAATTTGCTTGTAAGTTCTTTGCTGTCTTTACTTGTTTCTTTTGTGATACTTTGGTGATCTTTATTGCCTGGGGAACAAGGGCTCACACAGTCAACTAGATAGAACTTACCACCTAGTGTCACCGAGGACTGTTCAGATCAAGTAGTTTATCCCTGTAACTTGTTGGAGTAAAAACACTTCTTTTCCAGAAGTTTGGTTTTGTTTTTTAGCATTATTTTAAGTTAGTTGCAGCAGACTATTTGACAACTTCACCAGGGAAATACCACCAAATAAAGTGACTTAGTTAATGGTAGGACACTAGTGGACGATGCACGTGAAACTATTGTTGTGCTGTCTGTCCCATTAAACCATTTTATGATGACCATTAAAACGATTTGTTGAGTGGTACCATTATGCCACTAATTTATTTAATGTGTAGTTTGAGTCAAGTTTTCTGATAGCAGTGATGAATTTAGCGTAATAATATTAAGCTAATGATAATGTCAAGTAACTGGAGGCATATCCTTTATATTACAAAAAACACTTTTTTGTAATCAGCACTGTGAGGCATTATTTTGTCCTAACTGTACTGCACTTGCCCAGCTATGTTTATCAAATAACTTGAACAGAAGAAAGCTCAACTGCTTCTCAGTATTTTTGGCCAGTGATTTGATACCTTGCTCTTGGTCTCTGCTGGATGATGTCTTATTAGACTGCAGTTGGTAGCAAACAATATTCATGGAAGGTTGTGGGAGGAAGCGTGGTGAATTTGGATTCTGGCTGGTGGAGTTACTGGAGTTCTTTATAGATCTGTAATCTGCATTAACCTGGTGTAGTTCAGTAGTTTCTCCAGCTCTGGGTTTATAATATGTAACAGAAAAGTAGCCTAGCCTGGGACTAGGCAGCAAACATTGATGGTACTGGTTTGAGCAAGTTCTGTACTTACAGAAATAAGCTGATGTGAAACTGGATGGGTATAATCAGATATCTTCTGAAAGCAACCGAGATGCTTGCAACATGAGGCGGAGCAGCTGTCAAAAATGTTCTTGTGCAAATGTGGTTATCTTTATTTTTGGACTAACCAGCGTTTTGTCTTCACAGCAGCTATACTTCTGAATGGAAGTGGCTTGCAGACAGAGCTAGAATTGGCAGCCGTTGGACATGGCTTCAAGCCCAGATTTCAGAACTAGAATACAAAATCCAACAACTAACTGACCTTCACAGGCAGATACGTGCCACCAAGGTATTGTCTGTAAGCTCATAAACGGGCTTTTCAAATAATTTTTTTTGACAGTGTTTCTTGTAATATTTATTTCTTTGGTTCCTTGTTGTTGTTGTCTGTTTTGCCCTGGAGTTGTTGTGTATGAGCAGCCTATTGCACGCAAAGGTTAATGGGAAAGACATCAGGAGCTGAAAAGTATTGTACCCCGGAGGCATCAGCACAGGGCTGAGAGTCAGGGACTCTTACCTTCCTATCTGTACAAGTTAGGGACTCTGTTAGTGACTTTCAGGGGCCCGGAACCAAGGTACTTCATTTATCACACTGTTTGTTCCTCTGTAGAACAAGGCACGATTTGGTTTTTGGGAGGGGTGGTTGGCTCTTCATTTTTGCATTGTGGGTGTTTTGGGGGCTTTTTTTGTTATTTACAGTGCGTGTTTATTCTGAGGATTAGGTAGTTAATGTTTGTACAGCACTTTGAACAGGTCAAGGATTAATTATTACTAAAATTCTAATGTGTATAACTCACGTACTAGCTTTTGTAAAGCAAACTGGCTAGACAGTGGTGAAGTCACATTCCTGAAACATTAATAATCTATCTATCTATCAGTTTAATGGCTTGTCCAGGTCAGTCTGATGCACAAGAAGCCAAAACCTGTGATAATTCAGGTGGTGTGATAGTAATGGGTTTTAGAGGAGGGCTCTTGGACTCATCCTTGATGAGCCTCATGGAAGTTGGGTGATGTGTGCAGCAGTCAGATAACCACAGATGGAGAGCAGCCAGGAGACGCTTTAGGCTTTATGACTGGACCTGAAGCTTGGAGGGAGAAAAAGAAAAAAAGGAGGGAAATCATGCTAGAGGGCATTTCCTTCTCATCACTTAAAGAAGAATTATTTGTAGCCCTCAAAACTCTTTTTCTCATACCCAACTTTGTCTCCTCAGTCAGGTTTTTCTTTAAAAAAAAAATTTTTTTTTTTTGAAGAACCTGTGTTTGAGGGTCTTTCTTGCCCCTGTGCCTGTAGCAGTGAGGTGTCACACTTTGCTGAGTGGTGAGAATGTCCCCGTTGTAGTGCTGCCCTAAACACTAGATACATGCACCCCATTACGCCCCAGCTCAGCCTTTGGGGCGGCGTAGGTCTGATGGGCTGCAGAGCAGGGAGAAATAAATAACAGAGAAATGAGAGAGAGAGAGAGTTCCTTCGGTCATGCATTTTCTTCGCATTAGGTGGCATGTTGGCTCACAGCCTAGTCCTCTTCCTGGTGGAGATCTTTAGCAACATTCCTTTTTGCAAACTTCATGCCCCTTTTACCAGCTGTGGTGTTCAGTATTTGGCATTGTGTCCCATACAGAAGGTAGAGAAGCGTTCTTTGGCTCTGTTTTTTTTTTTTTGTATGCATGTTCATGGCATACCAGTGCAGCAGCTATGGAAGGACATGTGGACTGATAGAAGAGCTCTTTGTTTTCCTTTAGTGGCTGCCGAGTAGTTACACAATATCATTAGAATTTGTATGCAGTTTAATGGTTTCAAAGTGTTTTCTTTGTGTTTTGAGTGGAAAAAAATGTGATTCATAGCCAGTGAACAATAACTCCAGCAAAATGCCTCTCCTCTCAGCAGCACACAATAGGAAGGGAGATGGTTAACTTGGGGGAGTTTCCTGGCCTACTGCCTTGGGTCTTCTGCATCTCTGTGCACACAGAAGTAGCAGTTCAATCCATTTGAAAAGTGATTAGCTGCCAAACAAAATAATATGATTTTATTTGTGAGTGGGGGGCAAGTTGGTGTCCAAAGCTTGCTGACTGCAACCAATTTAACTTAGAATTCCTATATAGCCAGTGTTAGTCTTCTAATCCTTTCCCATTCCTCGTCTATCTTCTCTTGCATGCCTATTCTATCTATTCCTTTTCATGCTGTTTTTCAATTTACTCCTTACTTTTCCACTTCTTTCTTTCCATGCTTGTCAGCAGGATTCTGCAACTTCAAAAATTAAAATTCCAGTGGAAAGAGGTGGGGGGGTGGGGGAGGAGTTCCCTCCTTTGACAACTTTTCCTGTGAGCTTCCTCTGATTAAAAAATTGTGGTTTAGACTTGTATGGGTTAGTTTTTCTCTCTTTCCATGATCATGACCTATGATTTTTTTTTATTTTTTATTTTTTTTGCTGTCATGTGTTCTAAAGCTATTGAAATAGTTTGGCTTGTGGCACTTAAAAATTAGAGCTATACTTGAACTTCCTTGAATGTAACTGCTGTGGTCTACAGATTAGAGTGTGATACTATCTGGATTTGTTTCCATCTGCCAGAAATTGAAAAGCACAGATGGTGAGTTACTGCCTAATAGTAAACGTGGAAAATCTCACGTTGACCCAATGGAAGTGCAGAATCTCTGTGGGCTTTTTGAGCATGCAAGCAAGTTTTTAAGCACCTGAGTTTGTTTTTCAGAGTGTCTTTATTGTCAGCTTTGAATTTATATAAACAGAGGAATAATTTAGAGACCCGAGGAAAACCAGACAATTTTGCATTTTCTCTTCGTCTCATCTTTGAAGCCTCTTTGAGAATTGCTTTTGTGTTTCAGAGCAGGAGTGCAAGGTGAGAGTAAAGCTGCAGGATCCTTAATTTTCCATAACCTAAGTGAAGTCTGTCCTGCTAAAAGAAATGGTATAGGGCTTCCTTGTGTTCACATAGTGACAGTCTCTCCTTGCTTTTTAGTGGAATATTTCACTAGAAAGAAAAATTGCAGGCAGAGGGATTGAATGAGCCCATTCTTTCAGTATCTGGTTGATATCTGAGTAAGTTCTTTCCCATCCTCTTTGGATAATGCCTGCAGAGGCTTGACAGCCTTCTCCTTCTTAAATTTATTTGCTCAAGATAATAGCAAATCAGGGGCCATTCGAGGAACTGGTGTTGATTTGTTTCGTAGTTCTTCTTGCTTATTACTTTAATTTTTTAAGTTTGTTAAACCGAGATGTTACCTGGGAATGTACTGGACGCTTTTTATTTTCTTATCTGTCACGTGGAAAGGACAATGGGAATATTCTTTTCCTGGTTTTGTTCCTGAAACTTTTGCTTCCCTACTGTGTAAAGTTACATTTATCTGATTGGGTGACATGCTGTAGGTGATAGATCATGTCTCATGTTGGGTCTGTGCAGATTGTCTTGGAAAAGCAACGAGATTGCTGGAGTATTTAGGATAGTTGCCTCTGTAAATATGAAACTCTAAAAATGCTCACCTTAAAAATCAATTATTAAATTATAAAAGGCTTTTGTTTTGATCTGTATCTTGTCTCTTGAAACCTCGATGTTTTGTTTAGTGCATGGATAGGAATAAGAAAAACAGAGCGCTTTAAAATGCCTCAGAGAAATGTATTGGCTGCAAAAAGTGTAACCGACTCCAAATCAAAGAGTGGTGCAGAAAAACCTCTTCTTAAATCAGCAGGCAAATGAGCATGTGGTTCTTCTACTAAGTATGAATTTCTGATTTGAATTTTGGCACAGATGTTTAAGCAGTGGTATAACACTGTGGAGCGTTATTACAGGGAGCAGCGTGAACGATGCAGCTTTTCATTGATAAAAATACCAACTATTTCTATATTTTAGCTGTTGAGTGTATTTAAAACCTAGCCAAAGTGCTCCAGAGAGTTGCTGGGAGGATTTAAGGGGGATGTGCCAGGCTCAGCCACCCCTTCAACATGGTTTAGGAGGGTTAATTCGTTGTCAACCAACTGTGTTCAATTGCTGTTGTCTAGGGGATGGTGATCTTAGAAGAATTCCCATTTCCAAAAGACATTTTGAAGAAGCAAATACAATTGACAGACCAAGAAGCTTTATTAAACGCCACAGGGAATTCGCAAGCTGCCATTGAGAGACAGGATTCTTTGCCGGAGCATGACTTTGAAATGTCACCCAGCAGTCCTACCCTGCTTTTACGAAACATAGAAAAACAGGTAAAGTAAAACAAGAACCAAACAGTCAACGGAGCTGAACGATTTCCTTCAGAAACAGGGCAGGTTCCATGGTGATGCCTTCCAAAAAGGAAGCTATTCTGCGCTCCTGAGAGTGGGTGCTGTTGAATTCAAGGGCTTAAACAAATACACCGTACACCAGGTTTACAAATTGATCTTTTATTTCTGACTGTGTTACTGCTTTGTTTCCTTCAAAGCGGCCACATAACCACTTCTAATAGCTATCCCCAGACCTGCCTCTCCCTTAGGGTTTAGCCTAGAGTTGCCACAGGTTGTTTCAGGAAATACTTGTGGGAGATGAAAGAGTGCAGCTGAGGAGGCAGGTAGGTTGCATTTTCAAAAAGCCCCAACTGGATACGATCGTTGGCCTGGCTTTTCAAGTGTCCCAGGAGCAATCCAGATAGGAGCTGAGGAATTCCAGGTACTTCACAGGCAGAGTGTAGGTGTAGCTGTGAGTGGAGTTTCCTTTCACTGTGTTCAAAAGAGTCATTTCCAAGGTTAATTCCAGGAAATGCGATGTAGACTCCAGCAGGGTTTTCTATTGCTGGAAAGTACTTGAGCAATATGGTAGGATCACATTGCTGAAGGAGATACAGGAAATTTGTTTTCTGAATGAGTTTCTGCAGTTGGTGCAAAGCAAACCTAACAGAAAGCAGTATGGTGCAGTACTGCATTGCTCTGCCACTTGCCTGTACATTCTTGGTCATATACACGTTGTTTAAATGGAGTAAAACTGGCTTTGGGTACCATTCCTGTTCCTGAATCTCTGTGCCAATTTTTCTTATTTGATAGTCATACTTTCCTGTTCTTAAAGTGCTTCCCCTGTTTGGTGGATCTTAACCACGACAGACAGGAGGGAGGAAGCAATGAAACAGGAAATTTACATGCACAGCGCTGGCAATTGCACAAGGTAAACCAAGAGCATTTTTAGAATGTGGTGAGTGTCCTCTCTTAAGGAGTTACCTAGAGAATTAAACACACTTTTCTTGTAGTAAGACGTTTGACTAATTAAATACTACCAGTGTGTTTACTGGGACCAAAGCAGTTACAGAGGTCCAAGAATGGTAATGATCTGAAAATGCCATGGAAGGTGTTCTTCTTTTAATGCATCTCTCAGATTACACCAGACTTCTTCCTTTTATACCATACAAGGCTTTGGGGTTTGATTTGGTGGTTTTTCGGATTATCAGTTCTGTAAATTAACCTGGACCCTAAGGTCTGGGTTTCTTCTTGTTCAATGTTGAGAGCAGTGATGCTGCAGGCTGAAGTATATCCACACACATTCCCACGTAATTCTTCAGTCCTTTGTGAAAAATAAGTAATTCTACTTGTGAACAACGAAAAAAAAATCATATAAAATGTCTGAGCCTACATCTTTTTTTAATAATGTTTTCAAGTCCTCTTCAAAGCTGTGCAACATTTTAAAAACATGATTTTTTCCTTGCAATTTGAATGTCTGGCATTGTTGGGGTGCTTTTACATTCAGTAGAGTCTTTGCTTCGTACACATTGAGTGCTGTTGAGATTTTTTAAATCCATCTGATAAATATTTTGCTGGCATCTTGTTTGCTTTGTCCAGATCTTTTAGAATTGACTTGCTATTTCTGTGCTGTAAAATCCATCCCTGAATATTTTATTCTGACCTGAAATTTTCACCCGATGACCAGACTTGCATCACTTAAACATTAACAGAAAAGACGTGACTTGTAATAAAATGGAAAGAAATTTTTTCAGCCTCTTCCTGCATAAACAGTAGTGCCTGGAAATGTAAGCAGGACTGGGTAACCTTTAGCAATCCTTGTTTTAAGCAGTCAGTTCTGAATGATGATCCTACAAAGTCATTTAAAAGTTTGAAAAACATGCACGCTATTTCAGATGCATTGCATTTATGTTTAGTATGCAGCAGTTTCCTCTGAGTAAGCTGCAGGCCACATTTATTGTCAGAATAACCATTATGGTTTGACATTTAAAACAAAAACATTGTGAAATGTTGTCTGGAGTCAGTCCACAGCTCGCTGCTTCACGAGGAGTAATTCTTACTCTTAACAAATAACCTGCATTTGTTTTGGGACAACTTTACAAGCCTGTGCTTTTGGGGAGTAGGCACTTGTTGCTAGTTTTGAGGACATCAGAAGATTTTAGTCATTCTGTCTGCAGTTACAACAGTCTTTCTGGAAAGGCTGGGGGTTTCTGTTTTTTTTTTTGTTTTTTTTTTGACTACAGTGAGCGATGAAAAGTATTCTTTTAACAGGAGCAAATATTTTGGGTGAACAAAATGTACAATAAGTAGACAGCAGATTTTTTTTTTCTTGTTGAAATGCTTTCTGAACTGCCAGTTAACAGCTCTGAGCTGCAGCTGTTGTAATGTCAGCTGTAAAATGTTCTGGTTTCCTCTGCCTTTCTAAAAATCTTTGGCTAAAATACTAAAATCAGTGATGTATTTTGTATATTATTTATTCAATGTCCTTGGCTGGGAGTTCAAGGTTGGGTTTTTTGTTTGTTTTTGTTTTCCTAACTGAACAATAATAATTACGAAAGAAAAAAACATGCAACCCTTGATTATTCACAAGAAGAAACTAAATACAGATATTCCATGATGTATGAGACTGGAATCCTAAGTAGGAAAACAACAAAAGCCCAGGAGCTGGTGAGTATGGATAAAAGCCTGACTACCTTCTATGTTTTAATTTTTCCAGAGTGCACAGCTGAGTGAAATCATCAGTAGCCTGATTGCTCCGCTCAATCTGTCTCCGGCTTCTTCTCTCTCATCCAAAACCTGTAGGCACAGACAGCTGGTCAATGGCATCTCCTTCAGGTGGGTGACAGTATGGTATTATTTTGGTTTGAGAACACTTCTGGTAAAGTTATGTGAATGGAACAGGTATGGTAGTAAAGAAAGAAAAGAAAACTGCTTTGTGTGAACTTCAGGTTCCTGGCAAAGTCATGTTTGTGAAGCTGAAAGTGGCATGTTTTTGTTTTGTTGAAGGCATCATAAAATAATGCTGTCACCGTAGCTGCATTGAAGTACTGGGATGATGAATGCACCTGTGGAGCAGTGAAAGGACACGTTAAACAGCACACTGCTTTTGCATATTTCAGTCTTAATGTATTCTGTCAACACGAGTTCAACTTTATTACTAGAAATAACAAACTAGGTTTCACTAGATGAGGGGACTACACAAGGAATGCCAGCTCTACTTCAGCATGGGTCAGGGGCTGTTTCTATCAGCTTCATTAGTTTGCTCTTGTTCAATTTGAGGCCAAATTAATCTTTGCCAGCTACTCTTTCAGGAACTTTGAGAGAATGTTTTTCAGCTTGTAGTCTTTTTTTCTGGATGAGTTTACTTTTCCAGGATGAAAGGACATAGCAGCTTGAAATAATGCTATAGACAAAAGTTTCTTAGTACTATTCTGTAAGGTTTTAGCAACAACATCCTATATTCATTAATTTTGAAGTACGCTACAGGTACTGATGAATATTATTCTCAAAACGATAAGAAGATAAATATCTGCAGTCCTGCCTTACAAAAAAACTAGGTACCTAGGATATTTCTCTTGAGGGTACTGGTGAGGTGATTTTTGGGGAATGGAGGTCTTGCAGAGCTGTTCACAGATCCTGATGAAGACCAAGTGGATGAAGAAGGTGTTCTCTTTTAGGGGCTTCATGGCAGCGTCAGCAGTAATTCCCTGGCTCCACACAGGGCTGGCCATGCTGTCTGTTTCAGCAGCTTTGCTGCAGAAGCTGTAGCATCCCACGAGGAGATTATAGTGAGCAGCTTGGATGGGCAGCTTCTTTAACTGCTGTCTGTTGCCAGAGTGATTGTGTGACTGTGCCCTAAATGTAAGGGTGAAGGGGTCCTGCCATGTAGCTTTCATGTTCCTGACATAGTGCTGGTTTACAGATAACGCAGGGAAAATTCAGAATATGCTGAGTTGTGGAATAAAAGTAGCCCTGAAATAGTTGCTGTTAAGAGATGATTGCACAGAGGAAGAGAGGAATTTAGGCTGTTAGAAACATGCATCTCAACTCTGCACCTTCCTCGTGGAACAGAGGAGGAAGAGTGCCTGTTTTTATGAGCGTTTTTAGATGTATATGAAGTTTACCTCATGATGAGGGACCCTAATGGTGCAGCTCTGAGCTACTTCTCTTCTGCATTTTACTTTCCATCAGACATTTATCAGGAACTCTCCAGAATCGGTCCTCTTTCCCTTTTATGAGGAGCAGAGTTCTTGGAGCAGCTCAGGGAGTGCTTATACTGGGGTGCTTGTTTTCCACTGACAGTCTATAACAGCCCAGAGATGAATGGGAAGACTTGGAAGATTTTCTCAGTGCTGTAGCTCAGGACTGGAGGTGGTGAGTTAGCTGTTGGAAGGGAATCTGAGGGGCTTGTGACCTTTCTGTTTGTTATCTTGAAAATCAGTGAAATTATTTTAATTCTTCACTTCTTGTGAAGTTTTTTGAAGTCTGTAAATGAATGCATCTCATTAAGGATGGTAATTAAGCGCAATATAGAGTGGTTATCATAAGAAATCCACGGGGAAATTCACTGACTCCTGCTTGTGGTTTTGAGTGTGTTTCAGTCTTTGTTGTATTTTATTGGTGTCCTAATTTAGTATGCAATTAAATCAGCAGTTACATACTGGAGTTAACTGCATTTCTTGGCTTCTTTTCCCCTCGCTTTTTCCAGAGCACTGTCTGGCTGTATTGTGTATTTAAGAAAACAAAAATAAAAGTCAACTGCAAAGTAAGGTGATTTGGGGGATTTTGAAGACTAAATAGAAGGGATGATATTGCTCTTTTTTACTTAGGTAATTTTTTGAAATTAGTTGAAGGCTCTTGGTGTGAAAGATACACTAGTCCATGTTTAAAGGAGGTCTACGTGTGAGATGCTTTGAGGTTGGTGGTCATGGGGTTGCAGTAGGGTTGGTTACTTGGGAATTCCCAGGGCAATTGGTGGTGCATGTACGGTTCTTGGTGGATTCAGTGTGGGTGAATTTGAATTGCTATTTGTCGAGGTCTAACTTCATTAGTGGTTTCCTTATGTAGCCTTTCTTTGCCCAATTGAATCTGGACCCCAGGATCAGCCAGGTGAGGGTAAATGTTTATAGAAGCAATTCCTTAATAGAGCCACTTTCTTATCAGGAGAGAGGAGTCAAAAAGCTGTAGTTCAGAACAAGAGCCTGTCCCGTGGTTTCCAGTGCTTATGTGTGTACTGTAAAGTCTCTGTGGTGCAGCTAGTCTGCAGTGCAAGACAGGCTGACCTATGAGCTTTGAAAGGAGTGTTTCAGCAAGTACATGAGTTTTACGTCTGGTGATACTTCACCTCTGCTCTTCTGTAGAATCCTGTTTTGAAAACTATACTAAATTAAGATCTAAATACATGGATAACTTCAGCCTTGACTGGGAAGCCTATTTACACGAGTGGCAGGAAGAACAGTGATGTGTACAGATGCTCCAAGACACAGAACTGAGAACTCTGCTTCAGCTGCAAATGGAGCTGAGCATTCCTGGAAGGCACAGGAGGGTAAACAGAGCAGCTGGAAAAGACTGCAGAGAGATGATCACAGACTGGGCAGCCCACCAGAAGAAAGGCAGGAACCGCAGAAATTGAGGAGCCAGACTGAGGAGCTTTTTGTGCTAATGCTCTTTTCCAAATTGTCTTTCATGTAAGAGGGAGGTAGTGGAAGTTCAGAAATTCATCTTGACACTCTGATGTCAGGGCAGATAATGAAGGAATAAAAGTTTTTGAATATTCAGAGAAAGTATTTTCAGGGAACTTTTGTGTGGACTTTAAATATTGTATTTCTTTCTCAAGCTGTTCAAGTTCAGCATTTGCATTATGGATGTCATGCTTCAACAGTTTGGGCTTTGTCTTGGCACTTACTAGTTCGTTCCTCTATATACATAATACCATTCTTCTTCTAATTAGCACATTTTTCATTGAGTGCGTGTTGCTCGTTAGGGTGGTCTTGATGCATCAGGATGGTTCAAATTCATGCTGATAAAGCATTATTGCCACAACAGCACAGCATGGGATGGTGTTTAATGAAGCTTTCATAACTAGCAATTCTATTTAATAAAATGTACCGTTAGTAGATAGTTACTTGTCAGAAAAGATTGGTAAATGGCCTTGTGATAAACTCATTTTAACGTTTTATTGCACGTTGTAGGTTTTCTAATAAAGCTGTATCTTACCAGATAAAGTTCATGAGAGAAAATAATCATTCATGCAGAGAAAATAATCGTTCCTGCAGATACATGACCTATTATGAGCCAAGGCTGAAATATCCTGTGTACTTGCACTTTTCAGGCAGTTTAGAGTTGTGGTCAAGGTCTTCAGTATTGTAAAAACAAGTGCACACTGAAGTGATTTTTGCAGTACGCCTTTATCTTTGCAGGCAGCTGTTGCTGCAGCAACAAAATAAAATTGGGATACCTGTGAAAGTGAAGTACACTCTTCCCTTGAATCGTTCCCACCCAAACGGAGGGTGAATTCCTGCTGTGTAGTGTGCCTTGTTCTGGTGAGCAGGCAAGCTGCAGTTAGGTGAGAGTGATTGAAGCTTGTTCAACCCATGCAGTTCTTACTGTTCTTGGCCACACGTTCTCACGTAGCTTCTTTTGCTCTAGTTCTGTATTGCTAAAGATGTGAGTATGGAGTGTGGGAGTTAGCTTGTGGATGGATGATGGTGTAATACTGAGAGATACAAGAAAAAGGAATTGAGGAAATGCAGGTAAGATTGAAATTTATAGTTGAAGTGAAGCTTTCCGTGTGTTTAGTTAGATGCTGCCACGTTGTGCCGGAGCTGAGCTTGCCTTCTTCCAAATCATCTGAGTCTGACCAGCTTCTAGGTCAAAAGGACAGACTAGGCTTTCCCTCCTCCCTGGGAGCCCTTCAGTGGGCTTTGGCTCTGCTGCAGAAAAGAAGACAAGGAAATAAATAAAAATAATTATGAAAAAGTTAACAAGATTCCAAGCGCGGTAACTTGCTGAGAACTTTGAAGACTTGCACATAATTAAACACGTTTATGTGTAAACAAAAAGCTGGTGGAAGTGCATCCCATCCTTGATCTTGGCTGAGAAAGATCTTCCATGTAGTGTTGGCAGCCCTTGCTCAGTGCAGCATGCTGCTCCTGCACAGTTATTCCTCTCTTTCCCAGCCAGATTTGCTGCTGTCTTATCTCTTTGAGCTTATGTATGAGGTAGATAAACTTCCGTGATAATGAGCCAACAGATTAGACAGGCCAATATAATTTCATTATTCTCAGTGGCTTCATTGTAATAATTCTTGAAGGACACATCAGACACCTTTCCCGAGCAAGGCAGTTCTTGTTGTTCCCCTGAAAGTCTGGTTTGATGGCCTTGGGGTGGTTAAACTAAGCCTTCAGAATTCCTCATTTTGATACAGCTGTTTCACAGTGGGTTGCAGCCCCTACAGGGAATGGATAGTGGTTTGTAAAGTTTTACTGACTTTTCAGTTCTTGAGAGAAAACTAGAAAATTTCAAAGTCTTCAGGCAGGACTTTAGGTCTCCTTTGTATTACCAGAACTGTTGCTTTGTGTGGAATGTAAGTTTGTAGGGAAATATTAATTGTAGCTTAAAGTTCATAGATGTTAGAAGCAGTGGGGAGAGCTCTTGAGTTTGGGAAAATCAAGAACTGTTACACGCTCAAATGTCATTTTGATGTCTATTTCTGTGAGCAGAAAAGTTAGCAAGACTGATAAACATTTTGTGATAAAATGCAGATTTAATCAAAGAGCAAACAAAGCACACAGGTGGTTTCCTGAAACAATATGCTAAAATACTGCAGTGTATAAAATTCTCATGGAATTAGACGGCTAACGCTAATCAGAGCTTGAAATCTTGGCCTGTGCACGTGGAACATATTTATTTTTTCATATTTACTTTCCCATTACTTATGAAATTTCAGAGCTTCAGACAACAGAGAAGTATCCTCTTCGAGCAGCTGGTTGCTTGATCATCAGCACATCAAGAAAAGAAGAAGAGACAGGACAAGGCTACGATCTCTCGCTGTGACTAATGTCAGCACTTCTGCCCGAACAAGGCCGCTCCATAGTTTCCAGAAGAGAAAACTCTACAGAATGCACGGTGCCTGTTACTGGAATCAGCAGGTAGGCCCTTCCCTCCCTTCAGGAGACAAAACCAGAGTCCAGCTGCTGGAGTCTGCATGCGTCTGTCTGGTATGTCAGAAGAGCAGGGCATGCTGCGTTGCTTATTTGCTACTCTCAGGGAGCATCCAGTGTGTGTGGCAGGAGTACCAGGTGTGGCAGCAGGAGCTCGGAGTTAATGAGTTGAATGTAAAAATAAAAGATCTCTCAGAATGCTGCTTTCCAAATGAATTTGTTGCATGGCTGTCTTTAAAACCTACAGCCTAAGGACAAGAGTTTCTTTGGGAGGCCTGACCGCTGAGGAAACATACTTTGGTGTAAGTCAGCTGCCTGCTTGTTATCATAGTTTTTGTTTTAACTACAAGAAAGTTTATACAGCTGGTGGCACATTATTTTCTAGGAAATTAAATTGCTGTATCTTAGTCTTGTTTCCGTTTTTGCTGTGCCTGATTAGATACATACTTCTTTCATGACGCTTTATGAGTGTTTTAGAACTCTTAAAATGTTCTGCACTACAAAGGAATTAATATTTTAGAATGGGGAAAAAAACATTATTCGAGACAAGGCATATCTGTTCATGTCTGCTATTAATAGCACATTGCTGTTAGGAGTATATAATGAATTTAGCTGTGGTGCTTAAAGCATCAATAGCTAATTTGGGAGCAGAGACAGTATGAACTCACTCTTTAAAGCAGTGTTAATCCCGAGTGATTTTAATTTCTTGATTACTTCGCCTTTTAGAAGTATTGTTATATTGACAGAAATCTCTGTGTCTCCTCTGTCTAGAAAATACTAAGTGTAACAATAGTCTGGGGGAAGAAATTTCCCCAGCAAGGACATTATGTGTGAGTGTGCTGATTCAGCACCCTCTGCAAAGTTGCAGCAAGTGTCTTTGTTTTAAGGAAAGACCAGCAGAAAGCAAGAACTCTGTTGGAAAAGCTGTCTGGTTTCTTACTAGGCTGACTTCCCAGCTTCCCGGCCGCGGGGCTTAGTGACTTCCCAGCCTGTCTGGAGGGTTGATGGTGGGAGTTAGCGGTTAGAGTTCAGGAGCTCTAGCTCCTAGTCACTTAAGCTTCTCCTCTTCTTTGCATTAACCAAAGAGACTTGCTGACTTGGACTTCCTTGCTTCCCATTCAGTCCATTCCATGTCCTGATACAAGAGCTCAGAGGCCTGGGTCCCAGGTGAGGCCTCTGATCCCACCAGCACTTCCACTTGTGGAGAACACTCCTCAGTGAGAGACTCCAGGACTTCCCTTCTCCTTAAACATACTGGGTTTCCATTCCAGATGCCATTTACTAAGTATCAACTACTTCTGGAAACCTGCATCTGGCAAGCTCAAATATCTCAAATATGCACCTAGGCACCCAGGCAGAAATTTCTACGAGTGCTCTGAGTCTCTGTCTTTTGAAAGCTGGTCTAGAGTAACTACAGACCAGAAAATACCTGTAGGAGCTTGGGAACAGAAACTTCATTTCTGCAGACCAGCAGTGGGAATACAGAGCAGAGTTACACCTTTATCTTCAGCCAGCTGTAGAGCTGAGCTGCTTGTGGTGATCAGTAGTTTACATAGACTGTGATTAGAAGGCGTGTTTTTAAATCATCAGTGAAGGCTTCAAATATTGGAGCTGCAGTAACTGTGTCTGTTCCATGCTTTTTATATTGCTAGTGCTGAGTTTCTGTATGCTAAACCACCTCCAGTGCCTCTTACAGAGGAGCCTTTAGCATTAGTTAAATGAAAGCAGAACACTGATACCATGTTAAAGGAATTCCAATCTAAAATTGTGGAATTTAGGGCATTTGTGAAGTTTTGATACTCAATCTGCAGTGATGTGATCCAAAATCTATTTGGTTTGGAATCTCTAGGCTGCTTTCCAAATACCTAAGGCTCAGTTCTACAGCTGTTGAGTTTTAGTAATGGACTTCATGGATGGAGGGAGGGATCTATTAATTTGCATCTTTTGCCTAGTGATCTGCTTCTTGACTCTGAATCTCAGCATCGTCGGGGTGTTTGAAGGCCAGATAACTCAGATGCTGTCAGTGGACACTGGAAACGTGTGCACTAAGACTGCAGTTCAAATGTATCTTCAACTTTCCAGTCAGAAGCCTGCTTGAAAGTGTTTGTAAAATCATTGCTAGCCATAGCCAGCTTGTGATGGGTGACTGTCCATGTTACACTTCCCAGTTTTTGCTTACTGCAGCTCTCAGCACAGAAATCTATGATTATACGTTGCTTTCTACGCGGGGAGTTTACCAGGAGACCCTGTGGAGAACTGTGTCATATGCTACAGAGAGATTCTGCTCATGTTCCTGGAGAAAATAAGATGTGGTGGCAACAATCAAGCTGTCAGCTTCAGGCTTCATGCAAGTGCTAAATTCTATTAAAGTTTTCAAAATTAAGGTAAAGCAGTTAAGAAAGGCACGTACAGTGTTGGCTGAAAACAGAGTAACAACAATCCTGCTGGGGAAACGAGTCATAAAATTGGACTGGACGTTTTCAGCATGTTCTGACAATCAAACTTAAATGGTTATCAGGTCTTTGAATTAAGAGCCATCAACAGTGTATTGTTTCATTCAAGAAATTTCATTCTAACAGGCTCTGTCACTTTCTTAGTCCTGCACTCGCTGCACTTGGTTACCCAGCTGTTGATGAGATTGTTCAGCTTGAAATGGAAGAATACTGGATATCAGCCTGGGTTGAGTTGTAGATTAGGCAGATGCCTACAGGTAAGGCTGCAAAATGGGGAATGGCCTCTGGGATTGATACCTATTTTTCTCTGAAAATGCATTTATATCCCAAATAGTAATCTAGCAGATTTCCTCAAGCCTTTCATAGAAAAATGAGTTATTACTTAACAACATGGAACACAGTTGGATTTTTAACATAACATTACTGTGCTGCCTCTGGCAAGTGCTTCTCCCATATTTCTTCAAGTTTCAGGTATTTATTTAGCTTGTCCTATTAAGGTGTCTGCAGACTCCCATTTCTTTAGGGACATCAGCCTGGCAGCAAGCTGGAGCTAAGGAAGACTTGCTGCCATGTCACTGCAGCAGCTGTGGAGTTAGCGCTGAGACCAGCTTGCCTAAGTCTGAGGAGAAGGTGGAATCTTCTGAAGGTTGCAGCTTCTGGTTCAGGCAGCCAGAGCACTAGTGGGCACCAGGCCATGCTGATGGGCAGTGCCGCTCTGCGGAGGGATCAGAGCAAATGAGGACTAAAGAATTCTGGCTGGAGAAATTACGGCAAAATGCAGACTCCCCATGTGTAGGAGATTTAAGAGATGCTGGCAGAACATGGAGGAATTTGTTTCTTTCAGGACAGATGACTGACTATATTCTCTTTGTTCCTTGAGTGGCTTTAAGTGTTGTCCTTCACATCTCTTCAGATTCTTTTGGGAAGCTCATTCTCTCCTGCAGCCCCCAACATCCATGTTAGGAAAAGGAAAGTATGAAGCTGAACTGCTATCCCATCTGTCAGTTCATAAGGTCACTGGGAAGAGAGCCACATTTTTTCCCTATCTACTGCCATGCTGCATACATTTACAATGCAGTCAAAAGTTTGAGTATTTAGTGACCTACTAGCCTCCCAGTGTCTGAGAGATGCCCTGTGTTGTCCTCTGCTTTGCTACATTTCAGTTCTGAAGAAGACAACTCCTTCCCCTGCTCTGGTATTTTAGATAATGCTTATACGAAGTAATATCTAAAAGAAAGCGTAGAGCTCGTGCAAGAACCAATGCAAAAACAGATGAGCCCTTGAAATTCTCTGCAAGTCTAGAAGACCTGCCAGATCAAAAGAAAGCAAGACTGCAGTGGGGATAAATAAAACAGGATGCAGGGTGTTTGGCTTATCTGTCACTATCCAGTATCCTCAGGAACTTGAAACATCCTTTGGGGCCAAATCCGCTAGTCCACTAATTCAGAATGAGTGGAAAAGATGAACCATGAGTCATCTTTTGGCAGTAGTATCTGTTTTGTATCTTTCTTCCTTCATTATCTAAATATCTTGGTAAGAACTTGGGCCATTTCTTGATTGTGAGTCAGTGCACAAGCCACTCAAGATAATCCATGTGCACAGTAAGCCCTGGGAGTGCAGTTTGTTTCAGAGTGCACGACGTGATTGTAGTGACGCACTTCTTCAGCAGGAGCTTTGAATGAATATTAAAGGCTTGTGTGCAGGGTAACACAAACGAGTAACCTGCAGCCACGTTGGAGGAGGACACATGCTTGTGGCTGGGGGTTGGAGTCCTGAAACTGCTTCCTTTGAAATGTTAAGCTGCTGTTGAATCTTTTACCAGTGGCTGTTGTGTTTGTAATTTCTTTTCCACCTGCACCCACTGTGGATTCTCTGGTGTCTGATACCTGGGTGCTCCTGCAATCCTGCAGTGGGGACCTGGGGTATCTCTGCCTCTGGCTGTTTGTGCCCAGACTTCAAGGAACTAAATTTATCTTTGAGATCTTAAAAGTTCTGGTAAGTTTGTTTAAAGCAGCCAACAAGCATTATTGCTACTCAGTCTTGGAGAGGTCTGTGCTTTGCTGACAAGTCACGGTGTTCACTAGGGTGTATTTCATCTGTGTGACTTGTTGCAGGGTTTTTTTCATAACAAGGAATTTATTTTGTTGGGGCGCTTTGTTAGTTTCTCTTCTCACATCCTAGCTAACTACCTTAGTTTCATTTCTTTTGGTTAAGTGTTGCTTCACCAGGAAATGTCCTTGAGGCTAGGTAGTGGTTTATCCATTCAAACATCAAGCAGTGATAACGACAGCTAATAGGCAAAGGAGGAGTGAGATCTAAGTACTCTACAATTTGGTCCTCTCCAGTTCTTTGCAGGGTTCTGGAGCACTGTGTTCCTTTTTAATATGAGAATTCTCATTGTATTCTGTATCTCCACCTGCTGGAGGAAGACGTGGTTGTGTGGACTGAGGCACGCATGGAGAACACTGGAATTTTAAATTTGCAGAGGTGCCAACACCCTAAAAGTCGGGAACTGGGGTTCCAAATCTTGCATGTGAGATACCATGAGCAAACAGTTGGTATAATGTTGCCATCTCTTGCATTTGGGTATTGCCACATTTTTCTCTTCAGTCTCGAACTGGAGTTGAGTGAGGGCATAAGAATATCTGCTTTCATGCAGTGATTTAAAGAAGAAGAATCCTGCTAGTCTAAAAAAACAGAAACAGGCAAAAAGGTATTTAAATTCTAGCATTTGAGTATCTTATTTTAATCTAGGTCTTCTTGTGCCAGTTCTGTGATTTTGCATTTCTCTGCTTTCCTCCTGCATGCTTAGGGCCAACGATACTTTTTGTAGATACCACTTAATAAGTGCTTCATGATCTCTGACCAAGTCTCGTTAATACATATATCTATGTATAATCACTATTGCTTCAAGCATGCAGAGCTTTTGTCTTACTTGCTGAATGTCTGCAGTTAGCTCTAAACATCACAGGAAAGGAAAACAAGGGACAGGGAAAAAGGTGTGTGTGCAGACAGGCAGTTACCCAGAGTGCTGTGTATGCTGTGGAAGTGGTGCCCTCTTTTCTGCCAGGTGTGTGTTTGTCTGAGGATAAGCATTGTATCAGCCTTATTCCTAGAATATCATCCCATTTCCTCAGCCTCATTGTCCCGTGTTGTGGTTTGTTTATTTGTATTTAAGGAGGTACAGGTGAATTCTTTGTGGCTGTTGTCATAGAATATCTTGAGTTGGAAGGGATCCACAAGGATCATGGAGATCAGCTTCTGGCTCTGCACAGGACCACCCAAAACTCAAACCACGTGAGAGCATTGTGTCCTGTGTCTGTCTAGTACGTACATAAGCAAAGTGACAACTGCTGGTTTCTCAGTCTGTAAATTTTAAGAGAAAATCAAACCAAACCAAAGACTGTTTGAAGCTCTGTGTAGAATAGTAACTATCAAGCATATTATTCACCAGCCAGCTAGAAAGTTTGCCCTCTGTGAAGCAGCCATTTCCCCTTGGTTGCAGTGAAAGGAGCCTATTGGTTGTCATTCCTCTCATTGGTGTCCCTAGATATTGGCTCTACCACCTGCTTCTGCATAGCTTGCTGGCATTGCTGGCTTCTAAAAGGCTGTGAATACAAGGAATGTTGTTGTCTTGCCAAGTCTCCTGCAGAGAGGTTTCAGAAAGAGGGTGCATCCTGCTTCAGTGAAAACAGTGCCTTATCTCTGTGGATGTGTCAGATTTCTGGTCTGGGGGTAGAATTTCTTGCTTTTACCAGGTCTGTAAATTAATTCAATAGTTGATAAAACTACTGTCTAACTCTGGATGTTAAAAAAAGAAATTTTTCTATCAGGAAAATTAGAAAAAAAATTCCAAATTACCTCATCTGGAAAAAAAAAAATCCTATGCGTTCAGCTACTCTGAATGTGTGATAAGACTGTTGTCTGTTGGGGGGGAAGGAAGGGAGAACTCCTTTTAGCTTTGCAGTGCTGTGATACTGCCAGTAGTACTAAATCCATCTTTGTGAGGTTTATGCTAAGCCAGTCAATCTGTAAATTCCCTTTTCCATAATGAAAGACCTGAAGGGTGCTTTTAGCAGTCCTGCAGCTTTAGCTCGTTACGATAGTTCTGGAGTGTTCTACTGATCACATCAGTATCAACTCTTTGTCTTTGGCATTTTTACAAAACATACCCTCGTGGGTTAACAAGTCTTTTCCTTCTTTGGGTTTGTTTCATTGGTCAAAGATTAATCACTAACCTTGATTTTTCAATTGATTTGCTTCTTCAACAAAAGCTCTTTGTTTCAGGATATTTAAGACAGCATACATTGCCCACAGAGCAGGTGAAAGTCCATCTCCCATTGGCTTACAGCAGGGTTAAAAGAACTAAACTACATTCCTGCTTCTGAGAGGTGGGTGGTCTATGGGAATGGGAGAAGCTACCAGTCCCTTCATGACACTGACCAAAAATCTTAATGTGAGACAAGCCGGATGCTGGGTAACTGGATTAGCCTGTTACGAAAGTCAGTTTCTCTCAGTTCTCTTCCTGGAAAAACTAACCCCTGCCGCAGGATCTGCCACTGCATCCCTATCAACAGCTTCAGAGGGAACAGAGGCAGACTGATTCATTTAAGCTCTTTTTAGGGAACTCCTGATGCTTAGCTTGTGAAGGAAGAAATTTCATCTAACTGTATGTCCTGCCAGAGGGACGTACCTCTGCTCAGCAGTGTGCTGCGTGCAGAAGAGGGAGGCCATGAAGAACTGAGCTGGCCTCAAAGGCAGGTACTGAAGCACAGAAGCAAGCTGGTAGTACTGTGCTGTGTTGGTTTGAGCTACGGGTAGCACTGCTGGAGGGTTGCAAGTCAGGTGTCAGAAGAGGAGGCATCAGCCATCCCTGCAGTGGTTCCCTCAGGTCCCACAGGTGAGCCTCTGCAGTGTACTTAGCTACTCATGTACTGACGAGCAGCCTTCAGTATGGACAGAGATAGCTCCTCTTTGATACTGCTGTAAAGTTTTGAGTCTCTGGGTGTGTTTGTGTGCAGGGAGAATAAATCATTTTTCCTTGCCTTTTTCAGGCTTGTAGGAGTAATCAGAAGCAGACGTGACAGATACTCAGCAGAGTGTATTTGAGCTGACTTAATTAACTTACTGGGTTCATACCCATTGCTGTAATTGAGCTGTGGCTCTCTGTTGTACTGCTACGCTTAGGCTTGTTTCCAAAAATGGTAGGAGTTTCAGTAATCAGTAGCTGAAACCATGAAGTGAGCATTCACTTCTGAAGTCCTAACTAGGAGCACAAAACATTTTTCTTTTCAATTATGGCACGCTTCATGGATGCAAACTTTTGTCTCTCTGCAGAAAGATGGTTGGCTGATACCATTTAGCTTTGTGAACCTTCTGGAACACTGGCATGAGCCCATCATGCTTTGTCTAATGAAGCAATTCATCACGAGCAAGTGCAAAAATTGTTTTGAATATCGAAATAAATTGCTCGCTTTATTTTCTGTGAGCCAGTAAGACAGTACGAAGAAAAAAACAATCCAAGAAGATTAAAATTCATAATGCTCTGGAAAATCAAATTCTGTTGGTGACACTGTTCCTTATGAAGTTTAAAAGAGAGCTGCTATTTTAGTTGGAGATTTAAAGGCCATGCACTTCTGATTTCTGCTTAAGTACAGTGTATTTTCTTTTCCATAACGGAATTAACCTAATGTAACGTTATTCTTCATATCTACTTAAGCTCAGGAAGCATGAGGTTTTGTATTTCAGTGATGAAAAAGAATGTTTCAGTGGCTGTGTAAGGTATAGTATAGCAGGAGAAAAATGATAAGAGTTCAGTAATATCTTTTTGGCCTTCTGAAGGGTTGGCATTGTAGCTGGGCTTGCCAGACAGGCCTCACTTCTGGAAGCTGTCTGCCTTTTTAGTGCTGTGTCTGGGTGTTCACATTTGTGGGCTGATTTTGTTCAGTTGTTCTTTGGTAGCTGGTGGGTTGGCTTGTTTTGGTTTTTCTTTCGGGGTTTCTTTTTTTGTGTGTTGCAGTAATTTGCTGCTGTAAAAGCCAGTCGAGTTGTAGGCTCTGTGAACACTGAATCGAAAGGGGGGAGAGTTTGGTTTCCCAATAAAGAGCTCTTCAGTGTTAGTTCAGTAATTCTGAAGTGCTTTCTTCGAGAAACATGCTCTTGTTCCAGAATGAGGGACTTGAGAAATTTTTTCATCAGGAGTTGATTTAATCAACATTCCTGACAGACATCATGCTTTCACTAATTCAGCATTTTCCAGTGGAAAACTACTGCTTCAGAAATTTAAACCAGATCTGGTAACCAGGAACACACACACTGCCAGACTTCTTTTAGCTTTTTTTTCTAGTAACTTCAGAGAGATTTAAAGAAAATTGCTCTTTTTTCTATATAAATCCTTATTTTCTTTTGAATTATAAGCTGACTTAATGAAAGATTGAATTATTTAGGTGTTGATGCCTGAGCATTCAAGGAAATAATGCACAAATCCAGGGGTAAGGTTTTGTAACTCCCACACCACAGACAAGATGAGGAAAAGAATTTGGCATTTACCAATGTTGGCAATTTGATTTTATTACTGTTTGAAAATAGGCTGTGGTTGTGGAGGTTGTTGGACCAATTTTATGCATGTTTTTCAGCAGGCTTAGCTTTAAGCTATGTTCTAAATGTGTTTGCAAATGAAGTGAATGAAAGCAAGGAAAAACAAGTCAAGGCTAAGGGGCCGGGTGTCACTGTGTGTTGGTCTTACCCATGTATCCTCTAGGTAATTTTACTGATTGCTGCTTGGGAGATCGATTATTTACTGTACTGTGGATTCAATTCTGAAAAAAAAAAAAATCAAGCAGAGTCAGTGCAGTAGCAGCTTAAATAGAGGATGTTCAGGAAACTAGTTCATTTCTGAAAATCTGGTGGAAATAGGTTTTGTGCAGTTTTGAAAAGCAAAATTTTGAAATTGCATGGAAGGTAAAAGCTCTTTAGGCTTCAGTTTATGGCCCATATAACGGGAAACATTAAACTCACTTTAGCACTTATCCCTCTAGTGTTTGCAAACACGTCCCTGTTCTGCCAACACTTCATGGATGTTTAAAGTTGAACAGAAGAAGTGTCCCACATGTCTGTCACAGGAAATAACAGACCACTGGTCTGAAGGAGTCCTGGGCCAGTAAAGAATTCTTTCCCAATTAAGTTGAAAGTACTTGTGCATAAACCTGTGTATAGAGGTCAGGGTGGCTTAGGGACTGTTAATGTTTTCCTTTGAAAAAACTATGAAATACAACAAACAGTCCTCACCACCACAGGATTTCCTCGGCTCCAGTGCGGTAACATGGCAGCTCCCGAGGTTTTAATAGCTCCTGCGATGCTGTTTCTCAGTTGAGAAGAAGTGATGACGAGGGGAGCTATTGAATGGGATATTTTCTGACTGAGTGAGGGTTGCAAATACTGATGCCACCTGACAGACGTACTGACTTCAGTAAATAAGAGAAGAGTGTGTGTTGGATGTGAGCACCCATCGCTAACAGATGAGTGGCACATCTAGAATACAGCCTGGAGTATCTCCAGGCTGGAGTGTCTCAGGCAGCAGGAAGCAGCTAAAGGGATTGCTCGGATTCAGGAAGCAGAAGTACTAAAAATACAAGTGATGTTCGTTTGATCGTCTTGCCTCTGATGCAGCTGCTGGATGTTATTCTCGTTCCATAAAAAGTCTTAAGAAAATCAAGAGGGCCACTGTTACATTCATTCTTACAGTATTAAGTTGAAATCCTTTGCCAGGAGACAATAAATGTGGCTGTTTGCACAGTATTAGGCTGAGAATCGTGAAGTCCCCCCGTGTCCCTGTTTCCTCCCTGCTCGTTTAAGGATTCTGCAGCATTTGGCAGTGGCAAAACCTATTTTTTCGTGCACAGCAATGGAAGCTCTTAAAAATGTCAGTACCTTTGGGGTTGCTGTTGGTCGTATCTAGTGAGGCTGAAAGTGGCACCAGCAGCACTGTTTCCCTGCAGTGTTTTTGTAGCTTGCTCTGAAGCATGGGCTTGTGTTGACTACCGCTTAGTAGCACTGTGTTCAACTCTTTCCTTCTGTCTTGGAGAGCTCACCATTTTGCCTGCATACTGCTGCTTATTTCTGCCCCTTTTCACCTTGCATTTTGCCGTACTGTCTTGCTGCTTTGCACCTACCAGTTCTGTGTGATCCATTATTTTACTTCCTGTGCCTTAACAAGCCTTGCAAATAAGCAGCTAAATTAATCTTTCTTCACAGCTCTCCTCCTTGCAGTAATTCCTCTTATTACCTGTTAATTAGTCAGTGCCTCCATCTTCTGTATTTATTGTTCTGTATCTTCTTTTGTTTGTGTTACTTACCTGATAATTAAATGATGACAAGGTAAGGGCTTTGCCTTCTTGTTCTGTGTAAATACACAATGTGCACAAAATGTTTAATATTGTCTTTCATTAAAATGTATAAGCTCTAACTGTCTAGAGATGGAGCTAAGAATCTTACTAAGGGGATAAATGGAGACCTATGTTTAGTCCAGTGGTGGTGTTGTTTGTTGCACCCACATCATGCCTATTGTGCTGGAATGGAATTTTAAGGGTTTTTTTTTTTTTTTTTTGGTCATAGGATATATTGGAATAGTGATTGGAAGCAGCTACATTTTGCTCTGGAAACTCTGACAACTGTTTCCTGGCCCTAATTAAAGGATATTTTTATATTCTTTGTATTGTGCACCATAATGGAGTTAGTCATATGTAGACTATCTGAAATTTGTAGGAGTATTTTTCCCTTTCATAGATCAAAGAGTCACTCTCTGAGGTTTGTTTTTAATTTTTCTGGTCCAGTTTGACAGAAGTGAGGAAAGGAGAAGTTAACCTTTGTTTCTGTGTCCCCATGCAGACTTCACCATCTCGAGATGCCTCCTGTCCCTATAAAACTCAGTTACCATGCGTGGTGCCAGCCTCAGCGTTGAGCAGTGGCGAGTACAGTGCAGAATCTAAAATACTGGATTACGTGCAAGAGCTGGACTCTTCCTTCCATCCGGTCTTATCATTCCCTTCAGGTAAGCAACTCAAACCCCATGCCTCCAACAGAGGGTGGTTGTGCTTGTGTGAGCTGTATGAATGTCACTTTGGAGTGTTTTTATTTTTTTTTTTTTCCCAAATGAAAATCTTAATTTTATCCTTCTAGATTTCCCATACCAGTAAGGCAATTGAAGCTAAGAAAGACTGTTCCAGGAAAAATTTTTTGGCTAAGGTGTTTATGGCGAGTTTCACGGTGTGTCTGACCAAAATCAGTGGTAGTCCCTTAAATGGTTCTGCCCAGACACTGCCGTATCTTGGTTCTGTTGTTTTCATGGGCAGCCTTCAGTTCAGGCCCTTTGCAGTAGGCTCAGAAAGCTTTACTTGGTTTTTGTAATTGTTTTTGTGATAGTCAGCCTTTCTGGTAATTTCTGATGCTTATGGTTTCCGACATCTGATTCTTTAAATCTTTTTGAACAATAATGCAGATCTTGTTTCTGACTGTCCTTTGCCCTGAAAGTACAGCAGGCACAACTTGACAGCACTTGCAGCTTCAAATCAGCACACGAAGTGCTGTTGTCTGCAGAAGGGGTTCACACGATTGAATTTTTTGATGTTTTTTTCTATTTTAAGAAAAACCTTCTTCCGGGTATTTGCTGACCAGTACAGGAATCCTTCTGTTCTGCAGGCTTCTTTGCTGCCAAATAATCCTGAGTGTGAGGCATGGAACTGTTTGAGCCTTGAACCAAACCCACTGGCTTCCCAGTGTGACAGTGTACGTGCTTCAGCCTGCTGTTAGGAAGTCAGGGAATAAGGGAAGCCTTGGGTTTGGAGAATGCATTGCTGGCCAGTGGAGAGGGCCCACGTGTAGATGTGGAACCTGGAGTTGCTCCTGCAAGTTTACATCCCACGTGTGGGATAAAGAGGCTGTCCTGGGGAGCAGACACAGGGGAAGAAAACACTCACTGGGGGAGTGAAACAACAAAGCATCCCAATCAGCAGTACTCCATCGTGGAGAGGAGAGAAAATCACCTCTTAAATTCTTTCTTCTTTACAGACTTTCTCCATTACTTAAGCTGTGTCTCTGACTGCACAGCTGGACGGGAGCTCGGGGGGTTAAGCGGCTGTTCCCAAACCCCTACAGAGGAGAGCTGTCCTCACATGCTCCCTGGGTCACTCACTGCCAGTCTGTCTAACGAATCAAGTTGTTTCCTTGCTTCTGAGCAAGGTTCACTGACCACAGCATATGTGTTTTGGGTGGCTTTTCTCAGTGTTTCTTTAAACTTCTGTTGAGGGATACTCGTGTGAGGCTGTGCCCCTTGCCTTTCATTCTTGCCTTAGTCTTAAGGGAGACAAGGAAGTTTGACAAGAATGTTGGAAATCTCTTTTCTCAGAAAAAAAAAAAAAACTGAAAAGTTCTTGCTTGCCCTGTGGATAGTGTTGGTCACTTTGCCAGGATGAAGGAAGAAGAGTGTTACTCTGATAGCAAGGATGTCTTTCTTTTGAGGAATATTTATTCTCTTTTCCAGGAACCTTAGCCTTGCTAATAACAGATGAGACAGGAGAAAAGTGGTAGACAATGTCCTGCCTGGACGCAGTCGTTGCTTTTCAGAGAAGATAGATTCCTGTTCTGGGCTGTGCTCTGTGCACTTTGCTCTCTCTTCCTCCTCATGAGGACTGCTAGTCTTTTTGTCATTTTCTTTTATAAGAAATAATCACTGTGCACAAGAGTATGCTAGAAATTTTCCAGTTCAATCAGGTAGTCTGACTTACTTTCATGTTTTCTTTGCAGCTTCATTAGTTAGCCCTTTCCAGAGAGATATCTTCTCTTAAAATGCTACTCATGGAGTGCCCACGTCTTTTATCACTCTCTTCTGAGTAAAAAAAGTTAGTCAGCAAAGTAGAAAAAGGCTTTTTTCTTCATTTCCTCTGTGTTAGAAAATATTGTTATTTGTCTCATTTTGAAACTCTGGGAATTAGATTTTTCAGTGTGTGAAGAGCGATTCACATTGGAGATTCAGATATTGTTCTTTCTTGTACCATTTTTTTTTTTTTTAATTTACTTTCAAAGGAGAATCTTAATTTGTAGGTGAGGTAATAATACAGTGCAGCTGGACATACTTGCTTCAGGAAGTATAATGGTCATTACAGGTGCAAGTCTTACCCTTGAGAGATTCCATATTACCAAGGATCTCTAGCAAAAATATGCAAGTGATTGCATCATACCTCGAGCATAAAAGTGCCTTTTCAGACTTACACTTTGACCAATGGAGCAGTGTATTTGTATCAAAGACATTTGGGCTTGATATTTCAGCACCAAGGTTGTGGATAATCTGGAACAAACACTCTTGCCCTTTTAATTAAGGTACAGGAGCACATAATAAACAGTCTCTGAGACAATGAGGTTGTTCTCCAGGAGAAAAAGGAGACGCTTTTTTTGTTTTTCATTACATAAATGTCATGACTAGTAAACCTTTCAGACCTTCTTTATGTTTTACTCAGAAGTAGAATAGGAAACGCACCAAAAACCACGGGGGGAAGAAAACCCTCTGCAGGTCATCTTTAATCTTGAGACAAAATACCTACTTAGATCAGTATCAAATTAAAATAATTTGTTCTTTTTAGTTAGCAAAATACATTGGAAGTTTCTGTCCCAGCAAGTCCTCAAGGGGCATGAGGCTACGGTCATAAGTAAATAGAAACAGCTGAACGCCCACCCTGTGGCCCTGTGCTTGGTCCTCTGAATGTAACAGTTGTCACGCCTCCTTCTTACGATGACATACTTCTTTCTACTTAATTTCTCTTCTTTTTTTTTTTGTTTCCAGAAAGGCTTTTCATATAGTGACCTATTTTTCTTAAGCCTTCCTGTCTTAACAACAGTGGCTAAATTCCTTACCACTTGAGATGTTTTGCAGACTAATTCTTGGTTAGAACTCCCTTGGGAAATGAATTACATTTCCTGCTGTAGCCTTTGCCAGAGAGAGAAAGAAGGAATGTACCTTGAAATTACCTCTAGGCTCCCAGCAGTAGCAATTTTCAAAAGCGTTAATTACTTGTGCCCAAAAGGCTGAACTTGGATTATAGGGAGAGCGCACTGTGTGCTCTCCACTGTGCTGGCTTTTGTGCAGGAGTTAGCCAAGAGGGGAAGACCCCAGTCTTGCTCTCATCGTGCCCTCCAGAGCTTGTTTTCATGAAGATCAATTCTGGAGTCACTGCAGGTACACACATAGTTTATTCCAAAGTAAGACAACCTTGAGTTTTCTTACTTTGCCTTTGAAGACAAAAAAAAATTTAAGCTGTTAATCCACAAAGTGCCCACACTGAGATTAGTTGAGGAGCATCCCTTAGGTTTGAGTCCTACCTTGATTTTAGTTGTCTTGTCAACCCTTAAAAGCTCACAGTGCTGGGGGGCTTGGAACCACTTCAGCATACTGCCTTGGTCAGCGCAGGTGGCAGTGCAGCTTCACAGCTAAAAATGGACTTGTTGTTACCGTGGCATAACTCTCAGTTTCCACTAGCAGAAAGAAAGTTACCTTCATTTCTTACCTCCTGGCAATTACAGGAGATTATCTTAGGATCATAGAATGGCTTGTGTTGGAAGGGACCTTAAAGCCCATCTAGTTCCAACCCCCTGCCATGGGCTGGGTGCCCCCCACCAGCTCAGGCTGCCCAGGGCCCCATCCAACCTGGCCTTGAGCACCTCGAGGGATGGGGCACCCACAGCTCCCTGGGCAGCTGTGCCAGGGCCTCACCACCCATCTTGTATAGCACTTTCCTTAGATAACTGATAGAAAAGGCTACAGTGGAGGACAGCACACATGCAAGAATTACCTTGCCTGAAATTTTTTATTTCTGTATGCAAAACTCATACCTTTGAAATGTCTGCTTGGGCTTTTGGGGGATATTGTCACGAAGTTTTCCTTTTGGCTTTTGCCAGTTTCAGATGCTTCCCTATACTGTGTCCAGATTGATGGTGTCAGGATACCACAGCCATGTAGTTGGTCAGTCCTCACAGCAGGGCCATTTTGTATGAGTCAGAGGACTCGAGGCAACAGCACTGCTCATAGATGATATTACACAGTGTTGTGGGAGTCGATTCCTACACCTCTAGTCATGATGCATATGTCATTATTTCATAGGGTGTGATCTTTCTGATAATAGACCCCATTTTGTTTGGATTTTTTTCTTAGATATTCCTCTTCACATATACTTTGAAACATTATTAAGGAAGGATGACATCAAGGGAGAACCTGTTGATGCCTCATCTCTTGGAGTGGAGTTTAAAATATCTCCAGAAAATGGTATGTAAGGCAAAATATTGTAATATTTGCGAGACTGTTTTTCGTTATTTTGTTTGAAAACGTTCACTTTATAAACTTATCAAAAGGCAGGTTATCAGAGAAGGTAACTGGTTAGGGGTTTAGGTGGAAGAGGAATCTCCTTCCAGAACATGGTGTCAGGTACTCCTGTTACGCTGAAGCGATCCCATCAGGAGGGTACCAACACCAATGTGGGGAGTTGGGACCATGGGTTCTCTGCAAACACAGGTGTCCAGCTGCAGTATTTCTAATATTTGCATTCCTATCAGAAGTTTGTTTTTTCCATTATAAATAGTTCACCAACTGAGAATGCCTGAAATTGCAGCAATGGGGAATGAGTTTACAACTCGATGCGTACTTTTTCTGTTGTAGACTATAATCAACATAAGCTTTCTTTTAAACAATGGAACAGTGGCTGTTTATCTAATTCCAAATCTCAATCAGTGTCAGGAACATCTGACCAGCTGTCGGAGGGAAGAAAGAAAAGGCATCTAAGTGAGACAGCAGTAGGTAAGAGAAAAAATGTATTTAAAAAAAATAGTACTGTCTTAATACATGTGCTGTAGAAATTATTTTATCACTGGGCTTTTGTGAACAAATGTTAAGGTATCTCCAAAAAGGATACGACTGTGAAACTTGACAGGAGTGAAGAAATGGACTTGAAATGCCAGGAAAAATAATGTGCTATTTTAAAGCATCATAATCTTTCTCTTTTGTCTTCGTTGTGTGTTACAAAAGGAGGCAAGCTTCTGTATTTTATTTTTGGAATTCTCTTTAAGGAAGCTGCTCGGCAGTCCCACAGTGTTTTTGAAATGCTGGGTGTCGTTATTTTCATTATGAAATTTTTTTGTAGTAGTCTAGTGAAACAAACTGAATTGCAAAGTTATCTGTCAAATCGTGTGCCCAACCAAACATGTACTATTCCTGGCACCCTTTGGTCAGCAGTGTTTCATTTGTTGTGTGCTGTCATTTGTGGCTCTGGTTTCCTTCCAGGCTGTTGAGAGGAATCGTGGGGAACCAGTGCTTATAATTAGTGTTTTCACTCTTGTTATCTTCATATTTTAAGCTACTGAATCTCTACTTTAGCAATAGGTAAATTAACAGAAACTGCCCTGAAATTTCTGTAGAGCCACATAGAGCAATGTAAAAATTCAGCATGTCCTTTAGATTTAAATAGCATCTTACTTCTCCAGGCTATTAGGATGTAAAATCTAATAGCTTCTATTACAGATTAATTTATGTGAACTTTGGGAAAACTTTTGGCAAAATTCCTCCCAAAAGATATGAGGAAAAACGATAAGTAAGAGGGCAAACTATATTAATGTAAAATTTCCCCTAGGAAAGAACTAAAATTTATAAATAGGCAGTTAACATTATGGGAAAATATGATTCCAGTGCACATCCAGATAAAACTGCTAGAGTCATCTTGGAACAGAGGTATGGGAATTGCTGAAGAGATGGATTAACCCAAAATTATGATCTGTTTGAAAACAGAACAACAACAAAACATATTTACCAAAAAGTTGCAGGAGAGACTAAAAGATGTTTTTGGATACCAAGACTGAAAACCTTCTCTAATTTAGTTGAGGGTTGGTTTTCTGTTTGTTTTCTTCCACTTTATTCCCCTTGTGCAGTTCCAGTCCTTTCCCTTCCTGTGCCGTAATCTTCTCTGATGCTCCATGTCTGTCCCCTCGGGGGGTGCTTTCCCTGCCCCCTCACCATCAGCGATCTTTCTTCCTGTGCCACCTGCTCCCCTCGCCCCTCACTGACCCCCAAAAGGCAGGTGCTGACCCAGTGCTTCTTGCAACCGTGTTGGTTCCCCAAGTGAGATGCCATGCACGCTGAGAGCGACAATTGGAGTTTGCAGGAGCACCAGAGAAAACCCCTTGGTATTAACCTTTTGAAGTTGGTTAGCCTTCTGCTAATAGTATTTGGCTATTTGAGGTAGCAGAAGAAAAAACCCTATCTTTTATCATAAGGATCATAGTATCCCAGTGCCAGAAAACTGCTTTGTGGTATAGTTGTGAGCAGCAGCAGTTCTAGTTTATTAGTGCTACGGGTGTAGTACTACATATTTATTCCTAATTTGGGCTCTGTCTAGGAGAAATTATCCATGGGGAAGGTCAGCCTGATGAACAAGGCCAAAAATAAAAGCTGTGTGCCAGGAAGCTGCAGCGCTGCCTGGGAGATGAGAGTTCATGTACTTGACCCAGCCAGTGCAGCTCAGTATTTCGGATCTGACTTACCTCTTTGTTTCATGTTGGAATCTGCCAATCCTCTCTATTAGTTGGGATTTTGAGTTCTCATTCTTTTTTTAACTGGAAATAAAGGTAGAGGGAAAGCAGAATGCTGCTGGTTAACTTCTGAATCCCCCTAAATGCTGGTTACCCTGGGACTGAATAAGAGTAAACAAGAATTAGGAATTGTCTGGAGCAGTGGGCCAGCACTAGAAGAAACCACACATGGAGATGCAGAAACTAATTTTGTTTGTTGTCCTCGCTGCCAGTTGTATTTTATTGTTTTATCATTTTTCCAGGAAGAAGCTGTCAGTTAGGGATCAGTACGTCAGGAAGATGAAGTGCTCTTAGGGGACACTGGGAAGCATTCCTCTAGGTCTGATTGTATTTGCTGTGTGTAGTCCAGGACAGTTTCTGTAATAAGAAGCAGGATTTGCCCACATGAAGTTGGTTCCAGCAGAAGAAATCCTTTGTAGAAGGAGAGAGATGAGTTTTGTGGAACAGCAATGACAGGATGAGTAACAAGTGTTTATTTAGACAGCTTTTTTTAGAATTCATTAAATCTCAAGTGGATAGCTGTGGGCTTCTAGAAATGACTTTACTGTTACTGTATGGAAAAATATCCTGAGTCTAATAGACAAGTCAGTATTCTTTTTTTATTACTGTTCTCTTGTGACAGGCGAACGTAACACTAGGTTTGAGACGTTCTCCTTCCAACATGCAGAGCCAGAGTCCCCTAGCAGTTTTGCTGCCGTGACCAATATCAATGCGATGTCTAGGCCCACTCACAGCACTTCAGCACAGGTAAACAAAACGTGTATCACTGTCTTAGCTGAAATGTTAACAGAGTTGTGCAAATTACTGGCATCGGGCCTTCCATTTTACTCCATCTTCAAATTCCATTGAATATACTGCGATTTGTGCTCCGAGTTTTACCCAAGAGCTCTTACAGCCCTTTTTTCTTGGTGCAGCTATGCAAAATGGTCTCAGTGCAAATATAGTCACAGCACTTGTTAAGTCCCAGCTTGGCTATTTGAAACCTCTTGTGCAGCATGACTGGCAAAGTCTCTGGTACAGAAATGTGCTGAGGAGCAGCAGAGCTCTGATTCAGCAGTGTCCTTGCAGAAACACGCTTTGTTTTAATTCTGTTGGAAGTAATCAAGAAATTCATCATGCTGCTCAGGCCCCCAGTTCTGTTAGGCCTCGTGCTGTGCTGATGCTTGGTAAGCTGGCATGTTTTAATCTGGTGGTGATAGCTGGAGAACTGCATGCAGATCTGCATCTTCCAGGCAGTTTTGACAGTGCACGTTTCTCTTCTCTTCCTTGATCCTAAATCAGCATTTTAGAATAGACTGCTTCCATTATGATTCAGCTGAAAATTGAGATCCTGTAATATGGAATGTAGCATGATTTGAAAATAAACTTTCTCCTGTAATCAGTGAAGTTCAGTTTTTGTCCCTTGTAGGTTCTGTGTGCTATTGAGCACAGAACACCAGGAATCCTTGTATGAACATGGCAGAGAAATTTCAGTTTTTGTCTTCTGCTCATCTTTCAGAAAAATATTTCCATGTAGGCTGTTCTTCATTTGTTAAATGTAGCTTCATTCTTTTGGGATTAGTTGTGTCACACTGAAAAGCCACTTGGGTTATGAGTTAGTAGATTACAGAAGGTCTTTTTGACAGGCTGAACGTTATGAAGAAGGCAGCATTAAATTCAAAGTTCTGATAAGTATTCAAAATTAACTGTAATTGAAATTAGGGAAAGGGAAATAGCCACTGATTTCAGTGAGGGTTATGCAAGCAAAGAGTAAATCTTAGAGATGAGATAGTTTTAAGGTTTGTTGAAATTCCTTTTGGAAAAAAAAAAGTCATTTGGCCTCTAGAATCTGCTCAAGTTATGGAATTTCTCCTTCTGCACTTCTATTATTTCGCCACTAATTTACAGTTAATATGATGTAAGCTGATGAGTCTCCTTTAACTGGATTCTATTATACAGCATAACTCAAGGAGGAGGCTGAGAAGTGAGAGCTCCTATGATATAGACAACATTGTTATTCCAATGTCTCTGGTGGCACCATCGAAGTTGGAGAAACTACAGTACAAAGAAATCCTCACACCAAGGTTTGTTCGTGACCTTAGTTGCAAAGAAGGTAGCAGAATTAATGTGACAATATTAATTAAGGATATTGTTAACTTGTAGCCAGATCATCTTAACAGCATTATGAGATGATCTCTTCATATGCTTGTTTATTTTCACTATGCACTTCAATTTGTGTAGAGGAGTGGGTGAGAGATGAGTGGTGGGAGGACCGGACAGCTGCTAGCACGAGGGAAATCAAGTGATAGGCAGAGCGGTGGCAGACGCACAGACTGGCTAAAAATAGAAGTGATTTTATATCATCTTAATTGTGGTGATACTTGTGGGCTTCAACATGCTGTTAGGCTGACACTCTCTGCAGTTATTTGGAGATTGCTGTGTGTGTTATGGTTCATTTAAAAAAAAAAAAAAGTGGCTAACTTTAAAGCAAATAAACAAATGTTTTTAGCGTATTTTTAAAACTTACCCATTCTGATCTGGTAGAATAAGCTTAACTTTTTCATATAGCATAAACCCAATATTGTAATCCATGATTCTAGAGATTTAATAAATAAATACTTAAGTAAAACATCTTTAGATTGCTAGAACAGGGTAGCTGATCTTCTCTGCTGTAATTCAGTGGCTTAGTAATAAATGGCCTGAAATACTGAAGTGCAGTTATTTTGTATTACAGATCTCTAATTTGTGTTTGTTTTTATATTGTTTTTAAAGCTCAGAATATTATCAAAACTATGTTGAGTAACTTAGAGTGTACTGAAAAAAGGAAAATTTAAATATTGGGTTAGGAAAGATAAATTAAATTTCGAGCATCTGTTATGGGCACCTTAAATCTGAAAGTGTTTTACCTGTAGAAACAGAAGAGTCTTCTTTACAGCTGAAACAATGACACAGTTTTTTGGTAAACTGACTTTTCATGTTTCATTTCTAGCTGGAGAGTTGTTGAATTACAACCTTTGGAAAGATCTCACGCAGATGAAGAAGAGGTAGGTTGATTTTAATTAAACCAACAGTTTATTCCAATTATGTATCTAGTTTAATCAGTATATATTTTCTCAAGTCATTGACTTTGTGCAAATCCTGGTAAGTTTCAGATTTCAAAAATGAAGTATTAGGTATCAGTCAGACTGTGGAAATGTGTCCTATCCCAACCAACCCAAGCCTATAGAGATGACAGAAATACAAGCATCTCCATGAAGAACTGTCATTTGCTTTGTTGTCTGGCTCCTCTGTTCCTTGCTGTCGGCACAGTCAGAGCTCCCATCGGGTCCCCCTGTCCTGGGCAGTGGGTTGTTGGGTCTGCTAGCAGGACTGTCTCTGGGTGTACCTGTGATATAGTGTCTCCTCTACTTTTCCTTCATGGCCATTTCCCCCAGCCTCTTGCTCTTCAGGAGGTCATTTGGCATTTTGTCTGCAGGCCCATGCATTTCCCTCTCATCTTTTTGCCAGATCTGCACATCATGTGCTACCGTTGTGTCCTCCAGACGTAAGAGTCCACCTTTTTCCTTCAGAAATGCATGTGGGCTTAGAGACTAGGGCCCTTCTCCCATATCGATGAGCTTGTGGCATTTCCTAGCCTCATGAATGTGACATCTGGTCTAGTCTCTAGGCTGCTTTTCTGTTCTTCATGTCTTATTGTGGCTCCTTTTCCAGTGTTGCAGGAGAAACCTGTTGTTTTTACTGTCCTTTGGACATGTGTAGTCTCTCTCCTGTCTCTGTCTCCTGTCTCGTTAGCAACTGTTGTAGGTAGTACTTGCATTTGTACCTTCATCCACAATATCCATTCTTGAGCTCATTTTTCAAAATCTCTACAACCAGAGCTTAGGGGCCTTATTAGCAGGAAAGGTTTGCATTTCTGTGGCAGTACAGAAGGTTACGCTAAACACAGTAAATGAGTGGAATCATTATGCTACTCCCTTGGGGTAGAAAATACACTCTCCACAAAGGCTAGCTTCCTCAGTAAAGATATACAAGGTCTGTAGCCTCCTCCTGCATGGACAAGAACCATTTTTTTTCAGAGAGCATCATGGTCTCAGCTGCCTGCCTGGCGTAGTTGCCGTCATTTAGCACAGTACTCTTGGCTCTGAAGCAAGAGAACAATTTCCTCTGACCCTGCCTTTTCTCATGCACTTGTGAAATTCTTGGTGCTGGTCAGATTTTGTCACCTCCACCACTGCCTTTTAGTTCGGGGCTATCTGCTAGCAGGAAACCTGCCTGATCTTTTAGAGTGAGGTCAAATTACATAGACAGGAGAACTCTCCTGCGAGGATATTTAATTAAACTACTTGGAGAATAACTAATAAGGCAGCAAGGGCATGCTGTGCCTTGAGAACCTGCTATTCATTGTGCTCTCTTCATCCTGGTATCGGGTGGGGGGAAGGATTTCAGCAGTGATTTGTCTTTCTTCAGGGCTTCAAGGGACATGCTTGGAGCCCTCAGTGCATTTCTCTTCTAGACTTCAGATGCCATACAGGCAATTTATCTTACATACTTGTAGCTTACTTTTGCTGAATGGGCTTCAAGGTGTCTCCTGTGCAGTTTGCGTGTTTATTATTTGTTAAATGGCCCTGCCAGTACATTTGTATTTGGCATTCCTACTTCAGCCTGTATAATTATTGTTTGGCCAGGGACTTGAGTACAACAAAGCAGCTTTGCCTCCTGCTGTGGTGCACTGCTTCAATATTGTCTGTCAGCTGCTGGGTAGAATGAGAGATGTCAGATGAGAAAAATGATAAAGATCTCACTCGTCTAAATCATCCTCTGCCAATTTTCACTCTTTCTTTTGGGATCACATTAATTGGTTTGGATGCTTTTCTGAGTACTGAGAAAAGGTGGTTGTCCAGTCATAATTCTGCCACTGCCTTGCTTAGGTTTAGGCTGAGTTAGTTTTGTTACTGAGCAAGGAAAAGGCATTACTTTTCCTCACTGAAGATGAAAAGGGCATGAGAAAAGGCATGAGAGAGAAAATGCTCATGAGGCATGAGCATTTTCCTCTTCACTCACATTCTGACACTCTTGAAGTCTTTCCAACGTAAGCTTCAGCAGACCATTGTGGAAGGAGAAGAGAGAGGGCAAAATGTACTGTCTGCTTTATAGAAGTGTAAGCTGCTTCTTTGCTTCCTGCTGCATAGCAGCCTGTGATCGTACTGTACAGCAGTTTATTTCCTGCCTGTCTTCCATGTGGCTAAATTTAAGGCTTCTGAAGTCGTCCTTGTGTCAACCAGCAATTAGTGATTTCTTCCTCTTGATGCAATAGACTTGTACCCAAAGTTTCCACAAGTTACAAACAAATGTGGAGTCCCAAATTTGTCAGGTTCTACAGGAGCTGACCTTCCAAGGACAGGGACTCAGCACTGTCTGAAAATGAGGCCCATTCACAGTACTCTCCTTGGAGTAGGAGAAGCTTACCTTTTTTGGGTACCTCATTTTTGTTTCTGGAAGTTTTGCCTTACAAGGACAAACACATAGAAGTTGGGCAATCTAAAAGTTACTTTACTATCTATGTCCGCTCTGTTACTCACTCTAAAAATACATTTTGGACAAAAAAAATAGGTTTTGGACATACAGCACTTGCGTTTCCTGGTCTGCATGTATGAATTTGCAGTCTGTTGTTGCTTTAATGGATGAGGGTGTGGTATGGGCTTTCCTGTGTCATTTTGTTTTCAGTTTGTTTTGTCCAGGTTAAAGTTTCTGTCAAGACATGGATATAAAATAGCATTCAAGTTTATTTTGTAGTTGTTCTTGTAACAACAAATACTTGAGAATAATTCTTTGTGTAATAAGTTTTGCATAAGTGTCCTTATGGCTCGTGACTCAGTGTTTCCCATGAAGCTGAAGAGTGAAGAACTGACTTTGCTGTTTTGAGAACCTTTCAGAAATATTCCTGGTTATTTATTCCTGGTGTTATTCCTGATTATTCAACATTAACTCACAGTGCCTTGTAGCTTAACCAGATGTGGTGGACAGAATTCAAATCTTAGTCTGCTTTAAGTCTTTTTTTTTTTTTTTTTGCATGAAATCATTAGGCACTTCACAAAGAGACCTTCCAGTCTTTGCTCTCAGCGTCACTGCCAGATCCTTCCGGTGGGGAAAAAAAAATCTCCAGTTATAGTAACTATAAATCAACCTAAAGTTGGTGGAGGAAATATATGAAATCTTAGAAAGATAGGGAGGGGCAGAGGCTGTGCTGAACCAAGCAGAGACCTTGTACACTGAGGTGATGTGATTTTAAATGTAGAGCAAATAATAATTTTAAAACAAACTGTACTAATGGTTGGTCTTCAGTGGAATTGAGTAAAACTCAAATAAACAAGTAGTTAAATCTCTGCTATCAGCTATGGAAAAGGTACAGTAAGGCTTATTCCAGTATTTTTCAGAGCTCTTTGCTGTGGAGGAATGTGGGCCTTGATTTTGAAAGGAAGCTCATTAAAAATGAAGTTTCTTCCCAGCAGGAAAAGTTTTGGCAGTTTGCTAAGAAAAGTATTTTCAAAGTCTTAAGTTTTTCTTTCAAAATTATCTTTTGTTTGCACTTCAAAGGAAATTGAGCGCACAGAAAAATCCTAAATTTCCCCTGAGGGAATAACACTTTTTTAGTCCATGAAATTCTCGCTTTCACACTGTACATCACTGACCTTGGGAAGGCAGAATGTGGACTGAGGTGCAGACCCTGACCAGTGCCATCCAAGTGACAGAGCTGGTGAATTCCAGAGAAAGGAGGAAACCCATTCTGTTGACTTCCACGAAGGGAAACCAGCAGCTAACAAAGCAGTTTGTGTTCAACATGAATACATAAAAGCAAGGGGGAATCTTCAAAAAGAAATCACGAGCTGGGCAAACAAAGCAGGCCTGTTTGTCTGCAGGTTCCTGTTGAGAGCTGAGCTGAGGAGGAACCAGGCAGCCACACTTAGCACGTGGGTCCCGTGGCTGATTCAGACTGCACTGAGGCCTCTGGGGCCCTTTCCACTAATGCAGCTGAATTTTGTTGTGGGGCTGTAGTTCATGACCAGTAGTCTAGGTAGGAAGTGTGTTCTCTGGCAAGCTGAGGAATGCTGCTATCAGATGTTTGCAGCAGCATAAATGCATTCGTAGTATTTTGCATCTGCAGCACTGAGTACTGCGTGACCGTGACGGGTGCCAGTCCTCGCACAGAGATGGCTGCTGCAGAAAACCTGGGGGCATTCCTCATCTGCTGCGGCGTAAATCCAGCTGACAGCCCGGCTGTCTGTCTCTGGCACTGCAGCGAGGACTCTGCTTTTGGTTCCCTGTTTTATCAGATGGAATCAGAAGACGAATTGTGTTGCTTGTGTAACAGCCATGAGAACTTTGTTTTACAGAAAATTAATTTTGCATGACTCTCAGTTCTTGATATAGTTCTTGTCTAGGACTGATCTGGCAGGTCAGTTTCACAGCTCTTACAACCAGGAATTGTTCTTCCCTAGAATTTCTCTGCTTTTGAGTTGGCATAAAAATCCATGGCTGCAGCAGTCATATGCTCTTGCCAACCTCAGTTTTTAGGTGAACTTTGAGGAGGCTGAATGGTTTGGAGCACTGTGAAGCAATTTGGAGCGGTGCTGAAGCAGCCCAGCCGTGAGCTCCCCCTGTGATCTGGGGAGGGAGAGGGGAGGGCAGCACCGCGCTGCTCGCCCAGCTGCCGCCTCTAAGCAGCAGGCGTAGAGGCAGGAAAAAGGAAGATGGCTCTTTCGAAGTGCAGGTCAGGTGTGAGAGCTGCATCTGAGCAGTTCTACTAAAAAGCTGTCTCATTTGAGTGTAAGCAGTTAAAATACATCGCTGTTAGGTCGGTGTTAAGTTGTGCTGGGGTCATGCGGATTGCTCACTAAGCAGTGTGCTCTTCAAAGCAGAAGCCATTTTCTGCTTGGTTTCAGAGCAGGAATGCTGCAGCTCAGGTTTGCTGCGTGCCTCTCTGCGTGGAGCTATCACAAGCCTTGGTGATCCCGGACCTATTTCTCTGTGCTTAAAGAGCACCTGGCAAATCCTTCTGCCTCCCAGCTAAAGAGGTCTCTGGAAATTCCTGGGATTTTTGCTTGTCTTCATTTATGAGCTTTTAATACAGCCAATGAATACCTGTCCTAATTTTCTGCTTCCCGCCATAGGAAAACATGCGTTAGTTGCATAGGGGTATAACTTGTATATCCATTCAGATCAACCACAGACACATAAAGAAGCTGTTAGAGCATCCCATTATTTTGATCTGCCTTCATACTGCAAGCATGCATTGTCTTTTCTGCTGTGTTTGGTGAACAGCCTTCCACCAAATCACACGTACTGTCGTCTGTATTTCTAGTGATGTTCCTAATTATGGCAGCAGCTGTCCCTCCCTCCTTTCTCATTGCAGACAGAAGATCTGTCAGATGAAGTTTTCTCCTTACGTCACACGAAGTACGAAGAGAGAGAGCGCGCGAGGTGGTCGCTGTGGGAGCAGAGCCGCTGGCCCAGGAGGAATAGCAGGCAGGTGGACTGACCTGGTTAGGGGCGTTCCTCTTGAACCCAGGATGATGGCTGCTGGCACAGCAGTTTCAGAAATGACAGGAAACAAGGGCATTTCTTATTAATTAGCTCATCAGGGAGAGTACCAGTGTAACTTGTAGCTGAAAAGGGAAGGCCACGTGGTCCTGAGCCATGCAGAACCTACAGAAATTTAGCATGTGAGTGATCTGCTATTGGTGAGCAAGGTTTTGTTCCCAGACTGAACACACAGCTCTGTCAGTGTATGCACTCCCAGCTGTGACTTCAGGCACCCCATGTAACAGCCCATCTTTGCTGACCTGACTCAGCTGGAAGCACAGTGCATTCAGAGACGTGTTACTGAGGGATGCTGGGCTGTGCCAGGGGCCTTCTTATGCTAAAAACAGTCAGTGCTGGTACAGAAAAGGTTAATTGTCATTGCTGTCTGGTGCAAAACTCCTGAATCAAGTATAATCCCTAAACTCTGGGAAAAATAGTGCCTGTAAGAGGAAGCAGCATGTAGCTGTACCTGCAGTCTGGCTCTGGGAAAGTGATTCCTGTAAATTGCCTCAGAATCTGCCAGGACAGAAAGCATCCTATAAATGTGGGGCTGCCTGCTTTTGCTATTCATCATATGCCTGTGTCTGCTCTTGGCTAAAAGTGAACCGTGACAATAGGAATAAATATGCAAAGTTAGCTTTTTTAATGCAGAACAAAACTAAGCTAAAATATATTAGGGAATTAATTTTGAGCAGTTCTGACCATAAAATGACTTTAGAAATTGCACTGAAAAAGACTTAAATCTTCTGAAAAAATACAGGTTTTATACGTGTCTTAAATTTTGACTTAACTCCTAGGTGAAATCAGTGTTTTGTGAAAGTGGAGCTGCCATCGAGATATGAGGAAGGTCAGACTTGGACCTGGCATTTAAAATGTGGGCCAGTATTTTAGATCAGCTTCAAATTTGCGTTAAACATGAGGTCAAAATTTCCGTTCTTATTACACAGGCTATTTTGCCTGCTTTTAAGATGGAGGAGGTGACCTACCCTGTGCACTGGGGGAGTCCAGAGGAGAGGTGGGAAAGGGGAGCCCGAGGACCTGCTGTCCCGCTCACGTTGCAGCGTGGTTTGGACTCGGGCTCCTGTGGGTGATGCTGTGCTCCTGAGTGGGACCAGCCCACGTCTCACCACAGAACCAGCCTGCAGCTGGTGTGCAGCCAGAGCGTGTCTGTTCCAGCCCTGTTCATCCGTCCCCCCCCCTCCCCGTAGCACTGTTTGCTTTGGCTTGCAGTGGCAAGGTTGTCGAGAACCATGCATTTTCATTCTTTTCTTTTGGTTTAAGTAAGTAGGTGACACAGAGAAACTGAACACTTAGAAAATCTAAACTGTTCCCAGTGCTGTGAAAGGGCAGGGAGCAGGTCTTAAACCTCTCGTCTCTTTTATCCTGTGCTAGATCTTACAGCAAAAACGCAGATGGCCGACACAGCCAAGACTCGGTGCAGAAGGACCACCAGGGCGGCTCCTGTGCCTCGCTGCACTGTGCTGCTGAACCTGTTCCCGACCTGGCTTCTGAAGCCCACCGCTCTGTTTGTTCAGGGATTGCACAACTCTGCAGGGAGAGCCACGAAGCAAAGGTGAGTGGTTCCGGTAGCTTCCAGTCTGCTCAGGTCTTCAGTGCCTGCCAGCTCTTTGTCTGAAACTTGAGACTCAAATGTAGCCGTGTCCCTCCCTGCTCAAAACCTGCGGCTGTCACCACACTTGATGTGGACTGAACGTAGCGCTCCTGTTTAGAACTGGATTTGCATGTTTGATGGATGAAGCCTAATGTTTACCAACAGCTTGTCAATACAGCATGTCTTTTAGAGAAAGTGTGCTGGGCCTGGGCTCAGGGATGCTCAGTCTTTCCTCAGGGATGTTGGCCAGGGTTCCAGACCATGTCAGATCATGTCAGGGCCAGGTAACCTGATGGTCTGGCGGTGGGGAGGAGAGCCTTCCCTACCAGCTGCATGGCCAGGCCCGAGTGGTGGTATCAGGAAAAAATCATTCTCAGAGTGGTCAGGCCCTGGCACAGGCTGCCCAGGGAGGTGGTGGAGTCACCGTCACTGGAGGTGTTCAGGAAGGGGTAGAGGTGGCACTGAGGGACATGGTTTAGTGGGCGTGGTGGTGACGGGTTGACGCTCGGACTAGATGATCTTAGGGGTCTTTGCCAACCTTAATGATTCTGTGATTCCCCCTCCTCTGCCGTGTCAGTACAGTCACAGCCCTGTTCCTAGTTCAAAGCCCCACAGAGCCAGCTTGCACTGACAGCTGGCGTGTAGCAGTGTGTCTTCTTTATCTGAAGAGCCCTGCAAACATTGTAAAGAATGACGCTCGTTTGTTCCTTGATAGCAGATCTTTCTGCACACAGCTAATCAGTTCAGACTCAAATGAAATCCCTTTTTCCCTTCTTTTCTCTTTTTCTACCCTCACTCCTACCCTTGAGAGTCCTTTCAGTCTGGACTGTGGGAACTTCGGGTTTTTCCACTAAAAGATGAAGAGGTGGAAGCTTTACTGTGCCAAGATCAAATAACGAACCAGACTGAAATGTCAAGTGCAGCTTTCCCCAGCGACTCTCCCTGTGCTTCGTGTACGCCCATTGGTTTGCCAGACAATGGCCATCCACCAAGAAAACAATCTACAGAAGCATCAGAAGACTGCGAAAACGGTTGCCTGGGAGTCAACAATACAAGAAAGCAAAGGTGACAGGGAGTAATGTGGTTCGTTAAGAAAGCCAATTAAGGTGGAGAAAAGCGGAAGGTAAAATCTCTCGTTCACAAGCATATGACAGCACAATTCAAAACCTGTATGTTAGCTGCATATAATATATTTTCTTTCTTGCTTTGTAACAGGCAGGATAAATCCCAAAGACAACACTTTCTTCTTCCTGAACCCCAAGAGAAAGTAATTATTTCAAGCTGGAAGTCTAATATTCCCAGTGTTGGGAGTGGGCGCACATAAATTGCTGGCACCATTCACTGCTTTCTGTTGTCATATTGCCACATTCGTTAATAATCATCCTTTTTTGTTTCGTTTGCTTTCAAATGTTTCTGGTTCCAGAGGATTCTGGTGCAGCAGGATACGCTGCCTACTTTAAACCAACGGCTTCAACTGAACACAGAAAAACTACTTGACAATGTAGTGGGGAGAAACAATAACCACGGATTATTTTCCTGTGTGGCATGAACATGTGGCAGAAAATCCGCTCTCTGAATGCATGTGTGTAACCCGTGCATAAGGGAAGGGCAGGTGAGAAGCAGCAGTTTGGAAGCAGGCGTTGAGGAAGCCTTGCATCTAGCTTAAAATCTGTACTCAGCTCTCCGTAGTGCCAGGGCATGTCTCATATAGGCCCCCTCAAGCAATAAGATAAATGTAGACCACTGCATTTCAATAGTCTGTGCATCTGCTCCTCAGAAAGTTGGGTTCCTGTTTGTCGTGTGGGGCTGGAGGCCTGGAAGGGAAGAGGAGCTCTCTGAATACTGCGTCCTAGGTCATCTCACTCCTTTAGTTCTTCAGTAGCAAATGAGGCTCGTAATATTTTGCTTTAATATGTTAAAGACAAAACGTCTTGTAATTTCTGTACAGTGCCTTGCAAGAGTCTCGTAAGTATGCCAACATTTGGTGACTAGCTGAAAAGGAAAAGATGATGGATGTCTAGAAGAGGAATAAAGAAAAACGCCCGAAAGCTCTCCACTGTGACTCCGGATAGAGTTTTAATTTCCCAGCGAGTTCACAGTGAGTAAAGAAAAGCAAGCTGTTTAAACTTGCATCTAAATAGGGTAGTTTGGAATGGACCTGCAATCTCACGAGGTGTTAACGGAGATTCAGCGTTGAATGTAGGTTTAATTCACCAACAGGAAGTTTTTCTGTGTAGGACAGTTGAAGGCAATATTATAGGAGTCTCTGTTTTTGTGCAAAATTTTCTTCCACGTGTAATATCTGGAACTGAATGGCACTGGACAGATGACCCACTTATAGTGTCAATTCTCGTGTTTTGTCAAAGTGACAGGAAATATACACTGGACATCTGAAAACAGTTCAGTAAAGTTTCAACACTACAACCTATTGCTACATTGTAGTTTATTGCACATTCTGATTATTTTTTTAAACACTTTTTTAACACTGGTTTGTCTTAAACTTGAATCTTGCCTCAATGTCTGATACAATAATCTTTGATGCAAGGTTGTTTTTTTAATTAAAAGTTATTTCTATATATATGTATATATATTTGTGTTGTATGTAGTCTGACTTTGCTGGCCTTCTAGCAGCGAAGCAGGAGGAGTAACGCTTCCTCTGGGCACAGAGCCCTGCTTGGCCCCGGAATGGCTCTGCACACACGCCCTGAGGCTAAGGTTCCCCCAGCACCCAGCTCGAGGTGACTGTTCTGTCTCGTGTGCTGCATGTGCATCTGCTGCTGGGCAAAGCTTTCTGAGCACCGTTTGCCTCCCGTGCTTTGCAGGGCTCGTCCAGGCGTGCAGCCCTCTGGTAAGAAGCCCGACCCCCCCTTACCTAGTGTGCTGAGGGCAGGGCTCCCTGCTGTCTGATCCCTGGGGCACGCGAGGAGAGCTGGGACAGAGCAAGCTGCTACGTCCTGAAGATGCAGGCAGGAAGTGAAAACGCATTCCAGCATTGCCTGGGAAGGAGCAAGAGGAGAGGGGTTTTCTAAATTGATTTGAGGGGGAGAGGGAGGGAAAGAGAATGTTGCAGTGTGAGAAAAGAGACAGATGACCCAAGTCTGGTCAGCCTCAGGGGCTGTAGAGCTGTTCTGCACGGCTGTAGAGCTGTTCAGGTCCCAGCGTTAAGCTCCTGCTGAAGCACTGTGCTGCTTTGGGGTCAGCCTGCAGCGTGGTGGCCTGAAGCAGCTGTTTGTCACCGTGCCAGCTGCAGGGGCTGCACGAGCGGTCACTGAGACGAGCGAGCGTAAGCACATTTTCTTTGTCCTCCCTTTAGATGCTTTTACTCAGCCACTGTGGGAAACAGTGCCTCACAGTGCAGCACCACAAAGGCTAGGCAAAGCTAGGCTGGGCAGCTGAAAAAAAAAATACTGGAGAAACTACAAAAGTGTGCATTTGGTCCTACCTCACCCCACCCTGTCTGAAGCGTCTTCTCTTAGCGTCCAGCTCTCAGCTGGCTCGCCCTGCCGCAGCGAGCTGCAGCCACTGACCCTGCACAGAGCTGGGCCGGGGCACTGAGCCTCCCTGCCAGGGGAGAGGCATTGCAGGCTGGTGAGGGAGGGGGGCCCTGAGCAGGCTGCAGCTGCTTTTCTTGTGTCACCTGCCCACCCCAGCAGCCCTGCAGCTGGCACCGGGAAGCGCTGCGCAGCCACGGAGCACGTGCAGCACCTCGCCCCCAGGCACCAGTTTTCTTTCCTTTTCAGGATTTTGAAAAACAAGGGGAAAAGAAAAGCTGTCTTTAAGCTCTAAAAACACCTTCAGACACAGCACTAGAAGCGGTGCTGGCAGATTTTACAAAGCCAACTGTTAAATACCAACGTGAACATAAGCAGCAACCCCAGCTCCTGAAACACAGGTGTTGCAGCCTCACATGCAAAGCTATTTCCTTTGCACTTCGTTCACCGTTCTCAATAGAGATTTTTAAGACCACGTCCATTCTCCTCCCTACTGCTGAGGGTCTGAATGCTTCATCTCTGCATCCAGGACCTGAACGGAATGTTAAGTACAAACACAAACTTCTACAACCTATTAGTTAAGCCATGTATGTACTGCATTTAAGTCTTGCTCAGGGATGGGCACTAAACCACCCCTGGAGCACACGTGCAGCCCCAGCCCGACTCAAGCTGTGTCCAGGTGCCTTTACCCTGTTGTGCAGGGCTGTGTCCCTGCTGGCTCAGCTCCCCTGGGCTGCTGTCCCTGTGCCTTGTGCTCACTGCAGCTTCCTCCCTCCACCGCTGTGCACTGCTGTGTCAGAGCATTGCAACACGGAACAGTTCTGGGGTTTGTCTGGCCCTGTGGTCACCGAGCAGGGCTTCTGGCGTTGGTGCTCAACTCCAGTCCTGCTGCTGCGGTGCCTCCACCACAGAGATCGACGATGGAGTACAGGAGGTGAGGCCTCAACGCAGCCTAACTGATGCCTTCAGTTCCTGCACCAGGGCACGGAACTGGACAGCTCCTACAGAACTACCACCCTGACTTACTTCCATGGATTCCTCAGGGCTGTGGTCACTGACAGCTTTCCCCTTACTTTGTAAAAGGACACTGCCATGGTGACCAGCTGCACAGACCCACCTGGGTGGGATCTACAGGGAGAGAAGCCATTTAGCCATTTTCCTGTGTGCGTAATGTCTCTCCTGCAACACTGCTCATCTAACGCTCCACGCAAGTACAAATCACCAGATTTAAACAGCAACAAAGTCACTAAAACCTGTGAAAGAAAAAATACTGCCTGGTTCTGTGCTTAGAAAACATAATACTTTCAATTGAGTAGCATGACTTTGGGCCTTTTTTCTCCAACTTAACACAAAAAAAGCAACAGAAACGCTTTGATTGCCTTTGCTTGAGGTCAGCTGCAGGAGGCACACGCTGCTCTCAGCAGCACAAGAGCCGCGCTCCCACCTCCTGCACTAAGCCTTAGGCAGCTGTTGTGTTGTGCTGAGCCTGCGGAGCCTTCCGGTGTGCTCCCCAGCACAGCAGGCTGTCTGCAACCCTTCTGCAATTACAACTTCCAGCAAAAAGCACCCTGCAGAATGCCGTGTAAAAAATAAAGGAGTGAGCAACGCTAATTAGAGCCACGGGAGGCAGGTCCATCTACAATGAGCTGCTCCAGTCTCCCTCCTGTGGGTTTTAGCTCTCCTGTTTTGCACGCCCAAACAGGACAGGCTAAGTCAGAGCAAACAAACACGAAGTATGAGAACGATGTGGGTTCACAACCACGAGGAGCATAAAGCTATTCAGCAGCTGAAGAAACGCCTCCGTCCACTCCATTTCAACCTGCACAGACTGAAATCACTTCAGTGCATCACAGTCCTGTACGCTGCTGTCTTAATCACTCACTTGGGCGTATCAGAGAACCATAAAGGCTGGAAAAAAACACTAAGAGCATCCAGCTCAACGGTCAGCCCACCCCACCCCACCACTGAGCCGTGTCCCTCAGTGCCTCCACGGGTCTGAACACCTCCAGGGACGGTGCCTGCCCCACTCCCTGGGCAGCTGTGCCCGTGCATCACCACTGAGAAGAGATTTTTCCTAATCCCAACCTGAACCTCCCCTGGCGCAAATAAGGAGAGTGTGGGTCAAGATAACTTCCTCCAACAGTCCTGCACGGCATCCTGTCGCTTCCAGGAATTTGACAGCTGTCTCAAATTGCTATTTCAAAGGTAAATGAAAAAGTATTTCCCAGTTAGCAGCCTGGTGAGGATCGTTAACAGACTTGCTTGGTGACTGAACTACTTACGTAGGTCGAGCACTTCCATGCAGCAAAAGCAAAACACAGAAATATCTCCATCGATCATCCATGGGATTTTTCTAGCCCTAACTGCATTTTTTCCCCAACCATCCATTTCTGACAGCTCAGAGACTTACCACACCAGCAGAAGTGTGTTTAATGCAGACACTGGAAAAGTTTTGTAGGAATGCACAGATCAAACGACAAAGTACAGACAGCAGAAGGCAGGTTCATTAGATCTTCCACGAGAGAGACGGCCCGCGGCGACGCTACACTCTTCTAGCAAGCAAAGGCTGAGTGACGTGCGGCGCGATCCAGCCAGCCGTACAGGCTGTGCCACACTGTCAGCCTCCCCAGAATCAACAGGTTCAAACCATTGCATTTCCAACCCTGAAAGACAGCCAAAATGTTTTTTCACTGCTGCTTGCTTCATTGCAGCGAAGGAATGATTCCTCTGTTCAGCAGCAACAAGTTTCCATGGTCAGTGTTCATCCAGCCCTCCCTCAGCACGAGAAACAAGGGTTCTCCCGCACGCACGGAGCCTTCCGGAGCACTGCGAGGAGCTCTCACCGATCCAGGCACCGCTTCTGGGCGGCTTCGCAGCACACGTTCCTGAGGAGGTTGATCACAGACCGCGGATCTGCGCTCTTCATGATGGCACTGCCGGACACAATCATGTTGGCGCCTGCCTGGAAGACATCAAGCGCCCACTGGTACGGTGGCACGTGGAGAACAGGCAGGGGCTGCTGCGTGGGGGAGAGGCAGGCAGGTGAGGTGCCCCCAGCAGCACAGCAGGGCCTCTAACTCCGGCTCCTGGTGCCTGAGCACACACGAAACAACAGCTCTAGCTCAGCAGCGGTGTCACAGCCGCCACTAACACAAGCACAGGATCAGACCTCAAGAGATTCCGGTACCAAAAGTCTGCTTCCCCGCTCCCCCTGGCAGGGAGCAGCCACAGAGCTGTCCCTGCCGTGCTGGCTCCCCGAGGGCAGCGTGTGAGCCTCCTACCTCCGCGCACTTATGGATGGTGTCGGGCCCAACTCCGCCATCCACTTCGATGTCCAGCGATGGAAACTGCGTCCTCAGCCACTGCACCTGGGGAGCAGCACCGGTCGGCCCCGCGCCGCAGGCAGCGCCCAGGCCCGCAGCGGGCGGCAGGCGCCGAGCCCACCTTTGGCATCATGTCCTCCATGAACTTCTGCCCTCCGAAGCCGGGCTCCACCGTCATCACCAGCGCCATGTCGATCTGGTTGGCCCACGGCGCCAGCTGCTCCACGGCCGTGCCGGGCTTGATGGCCAGCCCCACCTGTGGGACAGGGGGGTCAGGGGCTGCAGGGGCTGCGAGGGGCTGCGAGGGGCGCGGCTGGCGCTGCTCACCTTCATGCCGTTCTCGCGGATGTCCTTGATGAGCGCCCCCGGGCACTGCGCGGCCTCCAGGTGGAAGGTGTACTGGTTGGCGCCGGCCACGGCCATCGGCTGCACCCACTGCTCGGGCCTGGCCACCATCATGTGCAGATCTGCGGGCGGCAGCGTCAGGGAGCGCCGCGCCCCGGCCCCGCCCCGCCGCCCGCTTACCGAAGAAGGGCTCCTGGCCCAGCCGCCGCCGCAGGCTCTCCACCACCGGGTGCCCGAAGGTGATGTTCGGCACGAAGTGCCTGCGGGGCCCAGCGCACACGTTACCGCCGCGCCGCGCCCGCCCGCCGCCCCCCGCCCGAGGCGCGGCCGTTACCCGTCCATTACATCCAGGTGCANCTGTGGCAGAGCCAGAGGCCCTCTGCTGCCCCCCAGCGCGGGGCGGGGGCGGCGCAGGGAACACACACACACACACACACACACAGCT
>WBMW01002327.1:1260473-1291954 GCA_013396635.1 Penelope pileata
ACACACACACACACACACACAGCTCCGTCTGGGTGCCGCTGTATTTAGGCTCGGAACAACGTTTGCATGAAAGGAGGCAGCGGGACCGACTGCAGCACGGACAGACTGACAGCCCCGGCGCGGGGGGGCACGGCATGCGCTGAGGGCCGCTAACGCGAGCGGAGCATCGATGGCGGTCAGCAGAACGCAGCGGCGGGGTTACAGACACCGCAGGGAAGCTCAGAGGCTCAGGCACGGGCGCGCAGCTCACGGCACAGCACAGCGCACGCTGCCCACCTGCCCTGGGCCCAGCAGTGGGCGGGCACCCAGTGCACCTGCACACACATCTGCACAGCTGCACTGGTGCATCGCCTACAGAGGGAGGGACGGACAGACAGCTCCACAAACAGATACAGCTCACCCCCAGTGCAGTGCGAGCTGCACCTGCTCAGCACCCCGAGCCTGGGAGCAGGACGGCTTTTGCTGCCGTCTGCGGCTGTTTGACGTGCAGGGCTTCCCTCGGCAGCTGCCACCACATCACAGCATCTGGCAAAGCCCGTGTGCTGGGAGGGCTGGAGCCCGCTGTCAGGTCCGCGGGCCGTTGCCCGCAGCGCAGCAGAAGGGCGTGCGGCAGCCCCGCAGCGAGATGGCTGCGTGCAGCAGGGCCTGCACCGCTCCGAGGGAGGGGGTGGGAGAGGGGCACGTCCCTGCTGCGGGGATGGCCATGGCCGGGACAGCGCTCCGTCCCCGCAGCGAGGCTGGCTGATGGCACACACGATCACATGGCAAGCCCCGGGGGCCAAACAGGTAAGGAGCACATTTTGCAAACTCTCAGGGTGATCTGAAACGTTTTCCTCTGCACAGCACTGCCAGGTCACAAAGCACTGCCTTGTCCCCCTCACCTCAGCTGACAAAGCTGCACCTGACTCCCAGCGTGCAGGGTGACACTGGGCATTGCTCACGATGCCACAGCTCGATTCACAGCGGGCGTGCAGCTTGTCCCCAAGCAGCTGATGGCTGCAGTCACATTTCAGAGTGGTTCTGGTGCTGCAGCACAGCCCGTAACGCAGCTGTGCCTTCCGCTGATTCCCCACCACCTAGGTAGGTCACCACCCACACGAGCGCAGCACATCTCCGTCTCACACTTGCAGCCACCCCCGTTACGTACATAAAGCAGAACCTCTTTAAATACAATCTCAGCATGCCAAAAATAGATTCTGTCATCAAGTTTCTGCCCTGCAATATCCATCTTTTGTTTGCAATGTGCATATATATCTATATATATATATATAGGAACATGAAAATACCATATATAAATATTGACTTTGAATCCCTATATCTAAGTAGGTAAGACAGCGTCAGCGGAGCAGCTGCTGGGTACCGGAAGGGCCATACATTCCAGATGTGGTTTCCTTTTTTTTTTTTTTTTAAGCTGTGGGGATGAATTACCCAGCACATTAAAGCAGGACAGCGTGGATTATTTATACCATCTGCAGACCACTCGCCCTGCCCGTCGGTGTCTGTGCACAGCACGTGCATTCCTCCGTGGGGTATGCGCTGTGGTTAGTTTTACAGAGCAGATGTTTTTGTAGCACAGGGGCAGTATCTGGCAGAGTGGAGTGAAACCAAGAGACAAAAGGAAACTCAGCTCAGGTCTGGGGCGCAGTCTCCCGAGGTTTCTCTTTCTGTCGCGTGCGGCACCCAGCCTGCTGGCCCACGGAGGCTGTCTGTCACGGTGCGTGGCCGCCACGTCAGGGCTTTGTGCACCACACACCCCTACCCTGAGAATTTTGTATAAATTCTCTCTTCCTACCGTCGTGCCCTGAACGGAAATAGCTATCTCAAACAGAAATTTGCCAGTCTGTAGCAGCAGGCCGTTAGCTATGTTCTGCTTGTGGATAATAAAGTGCTCTTGTCTGAATTAGCTACTAGTTACTGGGGAACTCAAAGGAGAAGGTGCAGTTTCTCTCCCTCCTCCCACCGCTGTACCTCCCCAGGAGTTAGACGTGAGATTCATCGAGATCGACGTCCGTCTCCCCGAGCTCCACGTGTGGGAAGCTGAAGCGAGTGGCCAGCAGGGGGTTCTCCATCCCGTTGTCCTCGCTGATGTGCAGGACCGTGTCCCCGTGCTGCAGCAAGCTGGTGGTCTCCAGGCCGGCGTAGTCCTCGGTGTCCGAGAGCGGGGCGGGAGGCGTGCTCTGCGCCGTGGCCGGCCGGGACTCCAAGCTCTCCTCCTTTTCTTTCTCCTTCTCAGGAGAAAGTGCCTCACTCTGCAACTGAGGAGAGCCAGTGGTCAGGCTCAGAGAAACAGGGAGATGGGGACAAAAAAGAGCAAGGGAACACCCGTAAAATGTTTTCTCATTCGGAATACTTTTTGCCGTTAAAAGGGCCAGGCAATTGCAGATGATTTGTCCCTAAAATTCTACCCGTACAACTTTTGCTGGTGAATCAAATTGGCAGCAATACCCAGAAAGGCTGTCTGTTTTCAGTTGCTAATTACACTTTGTCATTTCATTTTTTAGTATGTTTTCAAGAAGGTTGTCTTACGCTAGTTCATGGCAACGGCTGTATACCCAAAAGACACGGGGTGTCTGGGTGTGTAAAAGCGATCTCAGCGCCGCTGATGTGCTGAAGCGGTGACTGTGACCGTCTGCGCTGTGCTTGGCGTCCAACACAGAAAACTGCTGGACAAGCAGCTGAGCAGCTCAATTTCAAACGTGATGCTGTTGCTAAAACCACCCCGAGGTTTGGGGCAGTCCTTTCTGTAGGACTGTCAGTCACGTTACCTGGGCACTGGTCTGGCTGTGGAGGTCAGCCACCACGACGGCAGGCGAGGACGTCGGCACAGCTTTGCTTGGCGCTTCCTGCTTGCCGCTGCCCTGGGGGCTGCTGTGGCTGCAGCCCTGCTGCTGGGTGCCCGGGGCTGGGGGCTTGGCTGGGGACGGGGGCGTTGCCTCAGGCTGCGCTTCAGTGAACGTCACCGACCGCTTCTGCTCTGCTGAGGGGTGCAAAGCCCAGGAAACTGAATATTAAAACACTGTAAAATTCGGGGAGGAAAGCAGAACAAGAAAAGCAGACAGCACCCCTAGCATTTTTACAACTAAGACGGGATTCCTGATTCGTTCCGTCTCTATGAGCTGTCTAAATGGCATCTCAGCTACAAGCCTTTCACTCCCAGGCTTCCTCTAACGCCATCACAAGAGCCATGGGGCTCCTGCAGGCTACTGCCCCTAGCTGGCTTTGTCATGGCTTGGTGAGGTAATGCACCCCTAACATCTTTCCAGCGCAGAACACAGTGTACTGGGTTCCCACGTAAGTTAGGCCTTTCTGCCCTCAGCTGAAAAGGAAAACTAAGCTGTAACTATAAAAGGGAGTTGCCCATGGTTTTGCAGGAAATTTGAGAAAAGAGAGCAGCTGACTGCCTCTTATTCCTGCCAGAATCCGTGCTAACGTTTCCCAGGCCTTACCAACTGGAATTCAACACAAACTAGTTAAACATGGCACCCCTTATTTCCACAAAACAGCTGAAAACAGCTTACATGCTCTTCAAATATATCAGCTTTTCCTTGGATCAAAAGCAAGAACCGAGTATTTTCTGCTTTGAAGTACAAAGTGCTGGTTCTGGAAACGCAGCACGGCCCTACCGCCAGGTTTTGGTTTTGGCTGGATGCTCCGCCGGGTGGTCGAAAGGCGAGCGCCGTGCCGGCTGCGGGGTTCCGTTTGAGTTTTTTGACGTGACAGCAGTGGTCTTCGAAGCTAGAAATTGGAAGGAAGAGTCGTGTTAGCCTGAGGTGTGTTCACATACACAACTTGTCCCCCGCAGGTACAGAGACATATTTTAAGTTTTCTATGGCTCAGACACCTCCTTGATGTGAAAACAGCTACTGAGCTTGTGTGGTTTGTGCCTTTTCACTTTCACTATCAAGTGTAACCAATGTGCTTTGTGTGACGTAACATTTGAGTTTAAAAGGAAACAAACAAAAGCAACAAAAGCCTTTAGAGGAAAGATTCAGGGAGTTCAAAACAAAGTGTGCCTTCTTCTGGGGGTCCGTCAGGTCCCACAGCTGTGCCGTGCACTACAGCCCTGCTAACTCAACGAGAGTACCACAAATTAGGTAAAAGGGACATGTCCCATCCAGAAATCATTTCAGAGCGGACACAGAACCAAAGGGACTCAAGCAGAAGGAAGGAGCTGTGTGCCCCCCGCGGTCTCACCTGCCGCAGGCCTCTCTTCCGCCCCAGGGGCTGCTGCAGAAGGAGGTGCTGCTGTCCTGGCTCGCTCTGCACGCTTGCCACCCTGTTAGATGTCAACAGCATTAGGCCAAGCACAGAAGCACCCAGTATAACTAGCAGGTGTCCTGGCAGTTGTGACTACAATAAATAGATAGATAGATAGATAAACCACTAATGGCACAGCCACTTCAAAGAGCAGTTACTGTCTTTGAAGGATGGGGGGGACGTGTCTGTTGGGTTGTGGCTCCAAGGCTTAGGAGAGGGTGGGAGGTGGAGTCATGGCATTCAGGACTTGGCCACGCACAGGTAGCATCCAGCTATAAATAACTGCAAATTTCAGTTTTCAGTCATTGATTGATGCATCCCACTGAGCAGCACTCACTTCTTTGCATCCTTTGCCACATGGGCTTCATCAACAAAGGCAAGCATATCAGCTTCCTAGCTCAACAGCCTTCTTGTTTGCTTTTCCTTTTTCATGGACAATGTTGGAAAAGCTTTTTTTTTTTTCCTCCCAAGTAGACTCCACAGCCTCATCACAATTTTGTCATCTGGTTTTAATTTCAATTTAAGTCAACAAACAAAAAACAAACACAGAGTGACAAAGGATCTATTCACATAATGGATGCATGAGTTATGCGAACAGGGCCCCACACTCAACACTCGCAGCCTTGAGTCTCTTTGTGGACAACAAATGAAAAATACAAGTGAACATAAAGTTTATAGATATATATATAAAAGCACACATTTTTAGTTTTTCATATCTTGGCACGAAACAGCTGAAAATCTGCAGTGAAACGATCTTTGTCAGTGAAACAGACTCAGCTACATACCATCTCATTCTGCCATTCAACCGACCATTAAATCTCCCTATACAAACACCACCCTCCCCCCTTGTTACCCAAGTGCTGTATTCCTTTCCTCCCAACAGGTAAAAGTCGGTCATTTAACAGACAGCAGTCACAGAACATTTTAGCTGAATGATCTATGCCTGAAAGACAATGGTTACAACAGCAACTAACACGTAGATGGACTTCCTTTAAGTCAGGCAGCTGCTTATTTGGGACAGACTGGAATCCACTGAGCCACGCTCCTCTTGGAGCAACCCCCAGCTCTATCTGGTATGCACTGTTGAAGATTCACTATTACCATCCATTTTGCTTTTGGCCCGCATTAATCTAAAGAAAAACAGCCTTCTTTTCTTTGATGTTTTCCTCGGATCTCCCTGGAGGAGCTCAGCACCACCAACAGAGTGAAGGTTTCATATCTGACCATACAGGAGTGCAGGAAGATGACAAACCTAAGGTTTGACACGGTCAGACAAGACATGGAGGATGTCTGGGGGCTTAAAAGGTTCTGTCTCCTAAACACCTCACTCTTTCCTCTGCCAGAAGTTACTGCTCTTCCTAAGATTGGTAGAACAGAACACGAGAGCTTCCTGGCTGCTTCAGGTCGAAGTCTGGTTAACTGAGCTGAAAGTCCTATTCCTTGCTCTCTCACCAGTTTAAACTGAAGGCAGACTTTGCACTGCACCACATGCACGTGCTTCCACCAGCTCTGCTGGCGAGACAGCTGGCACCTTCAGGAGAGAGATGCTGCCTTCAGCCCCCGAAGCTGCTTCTCTTCTCAGTGTCTGACCGCAGCCTCATAATCCTAGCCATGTCTTCAGCAGCCTCACCACAACTGCAGTGGTTTGGAAAAAAGGAAAAGCAACTGCAAGCTCAAAGCCAGAACAAACAAGATAGATTCGAGTCCTTCTCTCCCTCAGAGAGCTCCTCCAGATGAGATCACCAGCCTCTGAAACACATTTTCCAGCTTTTACGTAGGGTACTGACATCACGTACACACAGAGCATCCTAAGGATCACGCAAGCACCCACCTATGAATAAGCAGAGTCCTGTTACTTCCCGTGAGCAGGACTCTGTTCTTGTCCCCATCAGAGCAAAGGGACTGCAGTTAAATTGGCACTTTCGATTTCTGATCCAGGCTACCTGAAATAACAGCTGGGAGAACTTTCCTGATCTTCTGTTCCTGGGGTTACATAAAAACTTTTTAAGAAGTTTTGAGGGTAGTTGCCAGTGTGGCAATTAAATAAGAATTGGCTAGAGAAGGTCTTGAAAAAACAATTTTCTGTTGGACTAGCTTTACTGTTACAACATGTGACGAAGGAGCAGCAGCTCTTACCTCTGTGAGCGAGGAGACACACCTGTCTGTAGCAGGAAGACTACAGTTTATTCATAACCAAATGCTGTTTATAGCGGTGAAACAAACTCACTTCACCTGCATCATGAAAATACTCTGAAAAAGTCATCAGATAAAGAGAGCACCTGGACTCTGTGAGGGCACAGAGCCATACAAGAGGGAAAAAAACAATTCCCATGGAGGAATCGGTGCACTGAGGACAAACAGTGTAGAGTAACAGAAAGGCTGGATTTCGTGACTTCCTGCTGGAGTCTGGGATTTTCAGCCTGGCTTATATCATAAGTGAAATGAGTTTAGTGCTGGTGGGTGCTTATTTCCAGTACTGAATCATTACACAAATTGGCATAATTCAGGATGATCTTATGAGCTGAAATTGCAGATAACTATTGCAGGCAAATGGTAGATCAGAGAGCAGCACCGTTCTGCAGAGCACAGCACAGTCCTGGTGTGGCTGGCTTTTTGCCTTGTATCCCCAAATTTTGAAGAAGGGAAGCAAGGCAGAGAGAGAGAGAGAGAGTCCTAAAGACTACAAATTTCAGATGAGTGGCTGGAATTTCAGATAGAACGTTTCACTTTTGAGAGTTTGTTTTCACATCAAAGAACAGCAGTGCTGATGGCATTTCCATGAACATCAGCATGGCAGACAGAACGCTGACTCTGCGTAAGCCCTCCCTGCTTTCCTGCCTCTCCTTGTTTACCAGACCTGGCCAGGAGCACAGTGGTTTTCTGGCAGCCTGTGGGACCCAATCAAAGAACACAAATCAAATGCTGCTTCAGCTGACGCTGCCTCCCTCTCCTGAGGCAGCGTGATCAATAAGAAGGGCTTTCTGCACTACATCCATGGGATTTATTTGGGAATAATGAAACAGAAAAGATGCTCTGTCACTCCATGAGTAACTGTCAGAGGTTTCACCTGCACCATAATGTTACTTCCTTCCATTTCATAGTGACAGCAGAGACAGGTGAACAAAAGATGGAACAAGCTTCATGGAAGCATGTTGCCAGCACGACCAGAAATGACAGCCAGTCACATGGCGGGGGCTAAAAGGAACTTTGTCACGCTGGCAACTGTAATAAGTGATGTTCATAGATTACAAGAAACCATGCAGCAAAAAAAAAAAAAAAAGAGAAAAGAGGAAAACAAAACACAGACAAAGGAAGCAAGGAGTTTAAAGGTCTATTAGAAAGGTGTGCATGCTTGCCAAGCCACTGTGGTAGGACGTACACACTCTGTCCCAAGCCATCGGAGTGAGAGGGGTTAGTGGACAAAGACCAGTGGAAAACGAGTTAAAATGCAGCTGAACTCCAGCTCCGTCTTCCCAGACACATCCTAGCCATGCTGGTGTTAGATCTGCTACACCTGCCCTGCTGGTGTGGATTTGCTCTGATTTTCCCTATCAGGTACCATGAAGCTCGGACAGGCACAACTACAGACATCACTGGGCCATGCCTTTGTGCAACAGATTCCCATTACAGTGAGTTCTCATTCTTCGTCCTTTCCTGATTTGGGGAAATGCCCTCTCCTGTCAGATTACAGCCACAACCCATGATGGACACACACGCTCCCCAGCCCTGTGCCTCCTCCTGCCTGGTTGCTTCAGAGCGCTCGCATGCTGTCCCCTTGCTGCCTTCCCTGCTTTTCTGCACGGCTGCCTCTAACCGGTAAAGAACAAAGGGAAACAGACTTTATTCTTTCTTGAGTTTGTCACTACTTATTTAATTTATTTAAAACTCCTACCTTCCATAAGGGTCTAGTGTCCATATGATTTATTTCTTTGTGGCAGTTATGACTAAACATCAGTTTTTTATTCAGAAGGCAATCCTAAAAGATTCTGTTTTCCAGCCAAAATCAAAGTTATGTGAGAAAAACCGAAGCCTGCTTTATTCAGAGCTAATGTTCCTGAGTGGAAAAACACATTTGCTCTATCCTGTGATCCCCATAGCACAGTAATCTCCTGCAGCGTCTGCTTCATTACTTCTGTGCTTTAGAGGAGGAATCCAATTTGCAAATTGAACAATGCAATTGAAATGACTTTTCCTGCTCACAGAACTGTAATCTAGCTTTTTCATGTGAGTTTGCAGTATTCCCTGTCCTCATTCTTTCTAAGGTTTTGCAGCCTCCTTTAAATAAATAATAAACCTCAGCAGAAACGATTCCCAAATACATCTGTTAAGCTCTTTATCTAAGAAAAGCTCTGTACCACAGAGCAGGGTGGAGGATACAGTGTCCTGGTCCCTAGCAAGAACTGCTGTGACAGAAATTAGTACAAACCCAGTGTACAGTTGATTGTATTTCAGGTTTCAAAGTAAATGATTGCTTTTGAACTCATCTGTTGACTTGGCTGTCTCACATTGCTCGGCCTAGCCACTGTTAGTAGGAGTGACCCCCACTTGACAGGATCAAAACATTTCCAGCTCAACACTGATGTAGCCTGATACCAGGTCACGATGGTTTTAACTCAGCCATGGACCTTCTTTTCTCATCTTCCTCAACGGTGCACAGCTTTTAGCTCTACATAAGGGATAGCCCTTAGCTTCTCTGGTTGAACGACTTCTTTTTAAGAACCAAAACGTGCTCAGATGGACATGCAATCCATTTTGCTGTACCACAAAAGCAGATAACCACATTCCTGCCTCTGCCACCAAGCCAATGTCTTTTCCTAATGCCGCTCCGACAGCAGCACCATTCAGAGACCAACCTGCCAAAGCAGGATGCGCGCACACAAAGGACACCGTGAGTCATGGGACGATCTCAGTGACACAGCCAAGGACAAACTCTCCATTTGTCACCCAAGAAGAACAAACAAACAAACAGAGCAGCCTATGCCCACTCCAAAAAGCAACTGCTGACGTGTAAAACCCAACCAACAAAACAAAAACCTTTCAGACAAACGCCTCTGAACATATCCACACCTTCAGCTGGCGTGGCCAAGTAACGAAGTAGCGTGTTATCCACCCTGTTGCCAATGTAAGGGGTCATGTTGTTCTGGAAGGCAACAGATGCTGCTGGGACTCACGAGAGCTCCCCAGCCTCATGAGGATGGGCTGAGAGCAGCAGGACTGTAAGGATGACTAGCACGACCGAGGTGGCCGTTAAAGCTGCAAGACCTCCCTTCTAGGCTCACTCCTGACCCACGCGACAGGCACGGCCATAACCGCGCGTGCACACAAACTCTCCTGTCCACAGGTAATGGTGACCAGCTTGGCCCAAGCTCCAGCTCTGGCAGGGCAATTTTAAATCTGGACTAATAGTGTTCACCTGCAAGCTTTCTAAAGCTGCTGTTTGAGAACTGGAAACGCTGCAAAAATAATGAGAATTACTGTAAAGCATCCACTGAAAACTGTTCCACGGGAGTTATCGTAATTAGTTTTATTAGCGAATGGTAAAGAACACAGCTTGATACTGTTATTAAATCTTTTGTGGTGACAGCATCGTGAGATGAATGGAAAAACAGATGTCTCTGTTTTATATAAGCCTCCAGACTAATGCTTGTAACAGGCTACAGCTAATGCCTGGTGGATAATCTCTCATATCTTCCAAGCAATTGCTAAATAAGGGGGAACCCCCCAGGCTAGCCAGACAGACCGCTGCTTTCCTTGCTATTTCCCCTTCCCCTTAGCTTCCTCCAGGTATTGGCAATCAAAGCTGAAAACTGAAGGCGAGTTGCTACACCTTTGACTTGCAGGCCTGAATATCGATGAGCCACAAGAGACAGAGATGGAAAGAGCAACAAAAGGTGAGGGGAAGAGACAGAGGAGATTGGAAACAGTTTGTTTCCCAGCACACACACTGACAGACAGTTAGTGTTAACACTGTACCTAGAGAGGCTGCCCTCAGTGGCCAGGCTCGGGGAGTCATCGAGGACATTAGGTTCACTGCAGGAGGGGCAGGGAGATTAAGAATTTAGGGAAAGAAAATGCAAAAAAGCATGCGATTGTCTCTGTTTTCAAGGGAAAAAATATCAACGGAATAAAAAAGTAAAAAAAGGACGGTAACATTAATTGGTCTCGACGCTCAACGGCACACACATGACTCAGAGGAGCTGAAAGAACATCTGATAACAGGAGCAGTCTTTAGAGGGAGCTTACGCTACACGGAGACTAATACATCTCTGCTGCGAATCGGGGAGCGGAGGAGTTCAGAAGGATGTGTTTCCACAGGAAATAAGGGCATGGAACTATTTGCAAAGCCATTTTCCTGTGGCATTTTCGTTTATTGTAGCTCTATTTACTTCCAGCTTCATAGAAAGCATCCCCCACCCCTTCCCCATGAGTCAGTTCTTCCCAAGGGAGGACTAATCTGTCTCCCAGGAGCTACAGACCGCTCTCGTTCTGGTACAGCTCTAAGGACACGCATCTGGAAAACAAGGTCTTGCAGTGCCGTGGAACTGCAAGTAAACAGCTGGCGTGATCCTGGCAAACGAGTACACAATCACATCGCTCCGCTACACTTGTGCTGTTCATGCAGGAGCAGCCCTCTCAGCCCATAGAGGAAACATGAAAGAAGAAAAAAAAGCAGTCTGCTGGGTTACCAGCAGGAAAGCAATAATATTACTTAGCATTAATTAGTTTACATTTGTGAGGCAGTCTGAAAGCCCAGAGACCAACCGTCGCTACAGAGGGCGTGATATTGTGGACTATGGGTGTGCGTGCTGAGCTCATACTTCCCTGCACAGATGAAAAGCGACTCTCCTGGTATGCCATATACATCAAAAGTAGAGAGTGAAGCTCAGTTGTAATTAAACTTTTTTTTTTTCCCCTCAGAATCACCATGAGTTGGGATTGCACAAAGCAAACACTGCTATCAGTCAGCTGTGACTCTTACAAAGTTTATGCATTCAAGATTGTCGTGAAAGATTGGGGAAAATGCAGTCTTGCATATTAATTTTTTAAGAAACAAAGGGCCTGAATCATTTGGGTTCAAGAGTCAAACGAGTTCCTGTAAGCCCTTTTGTGAAAAATCCCAGATAAAATCTGTGTAACTCCTCTCCTGTAAATCACTTCTGCTATCTCTGCTGTTATGTACCACAGCTGTTACTTTTCCTTCATGTATCAAGGTTATTTCTTTACTTCCAGGCAAGACTGGGAGGGTACAGTGTTGTTTGATTTTCCAAGGCTGGTCAAAAGATAATGCAGAATTTATTGTTTAAGGGTTCAAAGGAAATAACATCAATTAATCTATCCATTGTCAGATATCTTTGGATAACTACGTCATGGAAAAAGAAAACAATAAACATTGTTTACTTAGAACAAAAAATCACATTTAAATGCAAAACTTCTTTCTACATTTTCTAAAGACGTACATTTCCCAAATTCCTATCTCTTTCTCACCACTCCATGTTAACCAGGAATAAGGCGTTCAAGGGTATTCCTGCCAACAAGAATATTTCTGGTTTTTAACAGTGTTAAATCTCATCTTTGAGCTTGACATTCACTGTCTGAGATGAGCTAGTTACTGTTCTAGAAAGGATAAAGTCTGGATGGAAGAAAACAAAAGTCTATACAACCAGCTGCCTCTGCTCCTGCCCAGCTTCTGGGGATTCCTCCCCACTCCCTGCACAGATTGTGTAGGGCCCCCTGGTTCAGTGCAGAACCCAGGAATCACATCGTCTCCTTTTGCTATCCACTGTAGTCACAGAGGGAAACAACTGCTGGAGATTTCTGAGACTGTTTAAGAAGAAGGTTTCTAGAGATGACAGCATGTTCTTCTGGACATTACGCAACACGGATCATCCTGGAAAATCACTATCTCCAAACCTGCATCCTTGGTCCAACACTATTTCAGGATGAGTAAATTTAGCATCACCATGCAGGTGATGATTCTCCTATCCTACATCCCTGAATCACACACAATATACCTGCACCATTTCTGCTCTCGTGAATGTAATGGGAAAGGTGAAAAGCCCATGTTGTTACCTTTGGCTGGGTAACATGCCCACCTCAGCCTGAGGTGCAGACACGCTGGAGAGATGGCTGGAGAACCGCCTCCTCCCAATGGCACCCATAAGGTATGCTTCTTGTTCACTTACCACACTCGGCATGCTCAAGGAGTCATCTAGAAAGAAAGACAAAAAAAACAAAACAGGAAAGGAGAGGGAACAAATACCGTAAACCCCACCTCCACATTTATACTGCTAAATGGTAATAGGATGCCAAAGGTGTACCCAGCATTTACTTACCAAGTTCCTAACTCTGCAATTTTGAATATTTCCATTAGATTTTACAGTCATGGCTCTGAAGGACAGATGCATAAAACCCTGCAGGATGAGGAACACAGCGCACAGGGGGCAGGGATTTATGTCTGCTTTCAGCTTCTGTAGCTCTCAGGAAAACGTGTTTGGAGAATTCAGTTTCCATTAAGGCTTAATCCTGTGATCAATAAATTGTTCACTAACATATAGTGATTTTTGGCATTAGAAGTTGTGACTGGACATGTCACAGTGTGAATAGATGGCAAAGTATAGCTGTTACAAAAGAGGAGATGCATAACAAAGCAAACTGGCAGGACTGGCAGCCTCTAACAGCCTTCAGGACATGCATTTTAAAATGTCATCAAAAGTTGGATAAATTGACTCAAAGGCATCATACTGCAGCTGAGCTATGCAGACAGCTGGGCTGCGCTCAGGGCTGCTAGAAAATTTCAGCGCTGTTTCAATTACATAAAGTATCTGGAAAGAAATGACTCTGTTGTGGTTTTTACCGCAACAACTTCTAATTATAAATAAACAAAACAAAGGGGAAGTTTGGTGTAATTTTCTCTTTTCTTTTTGACCTTTTTTAATTTTGATTTACTGAAGTATTTTATGGCAGCATTAAACCAAGGCAGCGCTGAGGTAATGCTGCCACGAGCAAATAGGAAGATAGCACTCATCATTCCACACAGTGGCTCATAACTATTTTGAGGCTGAGAACAGCGTTTGCCACAGTGTGTAACAGAGTAGTGTATCAGCAGCACAATGCTGGGTGGATTGTGCAATGTTTAGTAATGAACCCAGCTGAAATAACATTGGGCTGAGGCCCGAAAGTTTTGGGCTAACTACTCTTTCCCCAAAGGCAATTCTGCCAAAGAAGGTCACTGGCCCTTCCTTTGAGCCACCTATTTCCCCCCACCTTTGCTTAATGTCTTTTGGGAGTAGTCAGTGGTGCTTAAATAAAAAGCAAAGTGTTTGAGTTTTGAGGCATTGAGGCAACCAACTGCTGCAGCACCAGGAGACAATATCCCTGCAAAAAAAAGGGGAAGCCCAAGCCTGATGACACAGAAGCAGAGTTTTCTACCCTGGCTTTCAGTCATGGACAACTCAGAAGCAGATGGACAGCTCAGAGAGGCAGAGAGAAGGAAAAATTCCAAGAATAACATGAAACTCAGCCTAAATGACAAGGAAACATTGAGGTCATTGCAATTCAGTCCCCAAAAGATTCACCATCCCATTCCTTTTAAACTGGCGCCAGAAAGCCTGGCAACCCCAGAACCTGCCAGCTGCCAAAAGGGAGATGAAGGTTTTGTTGTCAGAGGGTTTAAGGCTTAATTTCCCCTTTGTGAATCGAGTGACACAAGCACACAGACATTCTACCCTGCAGAGCCACAGCTGGATCCCATGCAGCACAAGGACAACATATTCTGCGTCAGAGCATCTGGATAGATGTGCTGAGCAGGAAGTACTCAGCAACAGCACTGCCCCTGCCTCCTGTCGGGATGAAGGTCAAAGAGAGGTCTGATTGCTGAAGGCCCCATCAGCACCGTGGGGACTGCACGTCAGCCCAGGTCTCACACACTACAAGTCTGCCTGCACCCTTCCTTTTCTCTATACAGAGCTCGGGAGGGAACGAGGAGGTATGGAACGACCCAAGCTCTAACACCATGGGCGGCGTAGCACCCACACCAGTTTCTTAGCTTTGTACACTCATGGGCTTTTTGTTCACACTGAGACAGGGACAACTGTCTTCCCCCCCAGTATGTCTGCTGGAGCATCCAGGAAACACCCTCAGTGTTGGGAGCTTTGCCCAAATCAATACCCACGTACTTTCTTCATCCTCCTCATCTGTGCGGCTCAGTGTGTCCTGCGAGGCCTGCTGGGAAGGCTCGCTGTCCTGCTCCCAGACCGTGCCCGTGCCAGTGTTGGAGCGGGACATGGTGGCCAGACTCAGGCGGTAGGCAGAGGTGGAGGTGCCCACGGTGCTCACAGACGTCTTCCCTTGGTAAGCTGCAAGAGTGGGAAAGCCAAACCCAGGTCAGAGATGGCACTGGAAATCAGCATTCCTGTCGGACACCTGGCTCTGCTGGGACCAGCGCAGCAATGGCTGGGCAGAGGTGACAGAGCAGACACAGCTGCCCTGGCTCACTTCATCTCTTCCAGATCTCTACTGTGGTGTGTCTTTCTCTTACACAGTCTTATTTTCTCCCTCAACCTTACTGCCATATTTTCTGGATCAGCTTCAACATTTAGGAACAAGGCAGATTATTACTGAGGAAAAAAAGCTTGAGGCATTTTCTTTTATATTTGTTTTCCTTTCTTAAGAACAAAGCACGTAAAATCTCTTGCTGTCTGCAAGCAGTGGCTGCCATCTCGTGGCAACAGGGGTGGCTGTTACAGAAGCATCCCCTGATGGAAGGAGGGTGAGGGAGGGATGCATCAGTACACTGTGAGCTCACAGGTAGAGGTAGAGAAAATCAAAGCGAGGTCCTGAGGAGAGTAGCTAAGACAGAACAGCTGCTGAACAACGAACACACAGATGTTTCTACGTGAGCAGCTCCAGATTTACAGATGTAGATGAGGATTTGCTGTGCTGTGGGTTGGGGCTGTGCAGGCCAGCTGTGGCAGTGAGGCAGCTGCTGAGATGTGGTCTTAATGGAAAAAAATGGGCACGACAAGGTGCCTTTCACAACCGCTCTGCACTTCTGGTGGCTGCCCAGTGGCAAGGCTGGGCTGGGCATGGGGCCTGATCCAGGGACAAACTGCCAGGGCGTGAGTGAATTACCCACCCTCCTCCTAGGCAGCGGGCAGGTTTGCCTCACGAGTTAATTTAAGCTGGACAGATTGGGCTGATGGCCCCTCCTCCTTACCGGACCCACTGTGCACTGCCTCCTTCAGGATCTTCAGCTCATTATTGAATTCTGCAATGAGGGAGCTCTTGCAGAGAGGGCGCGGTATGAAGCGTCTCTCCAGCTGGTCAGCAATGTGCTGCCGTGCAGTCAGCTCCTCGTGGTTCTCAGCCGGCTGGGCCAGCAGCTAAGGCATTAACAACATGGGGACAAGTTAGCATGGCAGGGAAATGATGCCTGGGGAACTGGGACTGGTCTGCAGACCAGCACGAGGCTGCAGGCAGCAGACTGTCCCCTTTGCTGGCATGAGGTTTTGACTGCAGCTATGAGAAGTTTCCACCTATCTTTCAGGGACAACCTAATATGTGAACAGACACATAATCACACTCATACTGGCAAATGGAGATTAGAGCTTCCTTATGCTAAGCTCTACTCTTAGACATTAGACAGACTCAGCCTCCAGGCTGATTTATTCTGTCCAAATGCTGAGACACAGAAGGCTAAATAAGGGGAGCACCATGTGCCAGTCTGCCTGGTAAGCAGGAAGAGCTGTGATGAGCTGAAGCCCTGGCTGCCTCAGCCCGGCAGCTGAGCCCCATCAGAACCATTGCCCAAGGGATGCTGGGCGGAGTGGTGCTTCCTGGCTGTTAGCTGTGTTGCCCAGCTCATGTTCAACCGTGCCTGGTTGGCAGAAATAGCACCAATGCATATGAGATTGCATTCCTTTGAGCTGCTAAGTCCACATGCAAACCTTCTTGGTCAAGCCTAGTCTACTTTCCTGCCCAGGGGAACTAAGTCTAGCTGTACTCTCTGTGGCTTCTTGTACTCTGTGGCTCCTGTATGACTGGCATACTCTTTGTTGTTGCCTAGGAAAAAGTTTTCTGATTTAGTTTCAAAGGATTCACAGACTTACTAGCACATCAATACTTCTGAAAAGTCACTCCCTACATAAGCACCCCATTCTCCCAGGAGTGCTGTTACCTCTGTTCTCAGCAGGGGAATAAAGGATATCTTGCCTTCAGGGAGTGAGCTAGCAGGAGCCAAAGCAACTGTTACCTTGCACTGGATGAAGGGCCGAAGGAGCACAAAGATAGGGATCCGTGTTCGCACGATAAAGTCGAGGAAATCCCACAGGGCCAGCCCTCCCACCTTCCGCAGCGCCATCTCTTTGACTTGCAGGCTCAGCCAGTACCACTGGCTGTCCAGCTGGCGTTCAAAGCAAACAAGGATCACCTTCAGGGCTACAGGGGAACACAACCAGCAAAGGGCAGTCAGAGATGGTATCAGTGTCCCTTACAAGCATCGAGGGAGGAAAGGGGAAGGCCACAGCGGGCACAAACCTAGACAGGCATGCATGCATGCACGTGCACGTGCACACCCACACACCTCAGAGTCACAACTGCCTATTCTATCTGTCTGCAAACACTTTAGAGAAGAAGGGCAACTTTGTTAGAATAAAGGGCCTTGGGATCAGGACTCAAAGTCCCACTTCCAATTTAACCTATGGAAATTTTTCTACTTCATACCCAAGTTCCTCTGTGTTTTTCGCTCCAGCTTCCCCTCTCCCTCCCTGCAGAGTTCTTCTAATGCAATTAGTTTGTCTTCCTGGAATTCAGGTACTGTGAAAGCAGTCAGGATGGGAACACAGCCCTGGCTGATCAGACAACTTCAAAAATCTCCATCAAGCATAGCCATGTGAAGGGCCACCCTTGGAGCACAATAACCTCCAGGTTATTTACAGGGAAATGAAAAGAACCTTTCTAGCACTGCAGCTGCTTGAGCCACAGCCAGACTATAATCTAAACAAAAAAACAGCTTGGTAAGCCAAGGGCCATAATTCACAAAGAAACTGCATTACAAATGAGGATGAACAGAGGTGAGAGTCAAAACAATGCTGTATATTAAAGTGGGCTGTGACCAACAGTTAGCTCATGGGAGAGACAAGGAACCTACCCCTTGGAACTAAGGGCTGGCCTGGAAATTGCCAGGGGAATGGCTGACTGCTCCATCTTTCTTGATGGGATGGCCAAGACATCGCAGCCATCCCACATCTGTATGCAGGTTTGTTGGGAAGGGGAGCTGAATCAGCGGTGAACTGCCAGATTTTCATCAGTGGGACCCCATACTTCAGGTATGGGTTAACAAAGACCCCAAGAGAAGTCTTTGGGTAAGTGCCCTCACAAAAGCAGACACAGAGTAGCCATGTGAAGGAGGGCTCCCCATACAGCTTGGATAACCTGCACTGCTGCTGGAGCTCTGATTTGATTACTGTCTCTAACCCTTCACTCGTGGGTCATAAGTGAGAAAAATGTTGTACTCCCTTGGAGCAGCATACAGCGAGCAGGGGGAGTACCAGTCAGTAAGGACTGTGTGTGCATGGGGCAAGCAGGCAGGCAGATTGCATCATGTTTTACCCTAGCTAACCACAGGCCAGTGAAACTGTGACATGAGGGGCTGGGAGGCAGGCTGACTTGCCTTTTGTGGCTTCACTGCTATATGTTGGTGGTATGAAAACAGAGCGACATCTACCTGTGCTGCAATCTCTTCCAGCTGCAGTGCAGACACTGCTCGTGTTGCAATACTTCCCTGAGTTACTCCTGGCTTCACAGTCTCACCTGGCTCCCTTGTTCAGGGCAAGACCTAAAGCAGCTCTAAAGAGCTCAAATAAAGGCTCTCCTGCCTGAGACGGTTTTCTTTGGTGCTATCTACAGTCTTGAATGCTCCATTTTATCTCTGTCTCTTCCCAGTTGCGAGCAGAAGCCATCACTCACCCAGGTAGGCAGCCTGGCTGGTGGACTCTGCGAGCCCCTCCCGCCGCAGGTCCTTCCCCGCGTCCCCCGGGGTGGAGCAGTGGGCAGGGGAGCTCTCCAGCATGAAGTTCTTGCTGCGGGAAGTGCTGATGATGCGAGGTGGCAGGAGGATATTGATAACAGTCTGGAGCAGCAGCAGGACCTCAGGCTGCTCCAGCCAGGGGCTGTCTGAGATGCATTGGAAGGGGAGAGAGAGAGAGAGATCAGGCTACATCCCATCAAAGACACCCACAAGATCCAGACCCTGTTCCGCTCCAAAATGTGAGGCAATCTCAATTGTCCCCTAAGCAAAAACTCCGTCCCCCACACCTTGTTATGCTGTCTCTCCTCCTGCAAGCAAAGGCAAAGTTTATTTTAACACCAACACAAACACGCACAAACACAGAGCTACACAGCACAACAAAATGTCCCATTCAGTGGTCTGATGATTTTTTTTTTTTTTTACCTCCCCCTCTCCCTTCTTCTTTGCTTTTGTTTGGGGATTTACCAACGATCACCCTCTATAGAAGAAAGCAAAGAGCAGGACTTGTGCCAGACAAGTGGCATGGACTGGGCAGACAGCAATCCACAGGGGCACACAATTTCTGTGACCTCTGCTCCCCTCTGGGGCTTCTGCTACAAGATTTGTCTTGCCCTGCACTCCAGTTTCAGAAAAGGAGCGTGTCTCAAAGACCTGACCCAAGAACCACGGCACAGCTGAAACAAAGAGGAGAAACAACAACTCCCAGTGGGGCTCTTTCCAGTCTCAGACCCAAAGGGCACTTAGCTGACACACTGCAAGTGACAGAAAAAACAAATCAAAAAGTAAAAATAAAATCAAATAAAAAATCAACAGAGAGCAGGGAAAGTGCAAACATCGGTTGTCAGAAAAAGGGAGAAAAATTCTTTTTGTTAAATTAGTCAGACCTTTGCTTCCAGATCCTACTGTGAGCACAAATGGAATCAGTAGGTTTAAAAGCATTCCTTCCCTTCTTTCCTGATTGGTGAATGGGGAGACGACATGGCTTAGGGGGAAATCTTCTTTCAAAGCCTGTGCAGTAATAATAAGAAAGGATTAAATGATTTCATCAGCAGATCACTCACACAAGTTACTGCAGGGAATGACGTTCCCCTGGGCACCCTGTTCACACCATACAGCATAGGCACTGATGACCTGATTGAATTAGAAGCCCTGACACCACTTAGGAGAAAAAGGATTTCACAGAGCAACAGAAGTGTCACCTGTTCTTGCCATAACCAAGAGGTAAGAAGCCCAGACTCCTTACTCACAGACATTAACAATATCAGACGTATCACAGCAGCTGGCTGGGTGTTAGTCCCAAACTCTGTACTGCTGTGAATGGGATCAGGATTTGACCCTGATTAGGGTGAATAAAAAATAAAATGACCAGAGGAAACGGCACAAATGATACAATCTAAATATTCTGCTGTCTGAACATGGAGGTTATTCCCAAACACATTTTTTGTTCTGCCTCACTATGTGCTGCTCTATCATCTTCCTTAACATAGAGAATGGAATCCTGAAAAATAAACAAAATGCACATTTACTTCCTGACATTTACTGGAGCCTAAATTCTTTCATCTTTAGAGGAGGTAACTCAAATGACCGCCAGCAGAACGTCTGCTCATTTACAACTTCCCAGTTGCTATAAAATGCTATTGAACCTTGGAACCCTTCAAACTTGTAGACCTGGGCTGAGAGATCCTAGAAAGTGCTTTATGGTGGGGTGTGAAGTACTTCTGTTACATGTCCTACTGTAAGTGTTAGAGATATGGCTTCTCCTGTGTTTTTCTGACATGTTTGGTTTTTGTTTCATTTAAAACCCACCAAAAGAAGGAGTGAACAGGGAAGAGAGGATACTAAAAATGAAAACTCCCAATATGGTTTAAAAATGACTATTTTGGTATCTGGATTTAAAAGATAAAAGATTTCAGATTAAAGAACCGTTACCTCAGAGCAGGAAGAAATCTGTGCTCTGTGCAAGCTAGTATCAAAAAGTCCTTTTGTGCCTCATGCTCTGAGGGACAGCACCGTGTTTTCATCCCTCTATCCCTTCCTTCCCAAGCAGCCCCACGTCTCAGAAATAGCTGCTGAAGCATCCAACTGAATGTGTCAATTCATATTTAAAAATGCAAGTTGGAGCTAGATTAGGAAATTTATCTCTTCATTCTGTTGCTGCCATGGTCTCCATTCTATCTGATTTCATGCCAGCGGGGAGGGGGAAAGGGATACGGAGGCAGAAAGACTGTCGTAGTTGTGGCATTGTCATGAGAAAGGAATAGTGATGAATTTCTCCAGAAGTACAGGATGGGTTTGTTACTCTGGACAAGGATGTTACTGAGTCAGCAGCTGAAAAGCCAAGGTGCCCTGCCTCTCTGAGCTGGCACGCTGTGTGACCAGCTCTCACCTCAACTCCACGCTCTGTTACGCACACACACCCAACAAGAAGGGACGTCAGGCTGCCTGGACGTGACCAGGCACATCTCCTTGTGGCAGAAGACTGAGGCTAGCTTCTTAGATACTGCAGAGAATCCTAATGTGTTTGTCAGAGCCTTAACCAGCATCAATCAGCCGAACTCCGTGGACATTAATTGGCAGTGTTAAGCTGATGGATGCTTGCTGTGGAGCTGGCCCCAACAGGTGAATTCTGAGCTCAGTTCAAGCCGTCAAAAGGATGGGAGAATTTACATGTTGCTTCTCTTTGATTTTTGGTGTGTGTTCCACAGTTTTTGCCCAGCTTTTGCAGAAACAAAACAGAGCACCGATGAGTTGGTGTCTCAACCAGAAGCTACAACACGCCTGGCTGCAGGCCAGGGCAGACACACCTGTATCTGCAATGCTACAAGCCGGACAACAGCTGTGCTGAAGGGCAGAGGTGGCGAGAGATAAGGGCTGAGATGAAGAAGGGGTAATCCGTCAGCCACACTGGAGGGTCCTACCACTCCCATCACCTGCAATACAAACAGAGCACATCACCACAACTGACTGCTTACAGTTTCATCCATGCCATATCCTCCAACGTCAGTGAAATGGAGGGGCCTTCCATTTGAGCACTGCGTTGGGGTGGCTCTTGGAGAACCAGTCCCCCACAGTGATCCTTGTGGGAGATGGGGCCGGTGAGGAGGAGTTCTAGCAGGGAAGGGGAGGGGAGAAGAGGGAACCAGCAAGGGTGGGAGGAGTGCACAGGTAGCCTGGTACATTTACAAATGTACCCAGTACCAGCCCTGAATGACAGCACTGGACTGGTGGAACAGTTAGAGTTGGAGGATACGTCATGTAACGACGGTAACAAAATATGTCATCAAAGCAAAAAGTCTGCATTGAAACTGGACATCTTTTCCCTTCTCTTGCTGATCTACTGGAAAATAATGTCCTAAGTCTGACCCAAGCCGGGTTTTGTACAATGTTCAGATTCCTCTCACACACACTGTATTCTGATGGATTCTAAGTACAATTCATTTCAGCTGACTCAAGATGCCTCAGACAGAGCCACCTGCATGTGACTTGGTTGTCTGGAACCCCATGAAATACCAGCAGAAGAAAACAGCACTTCTAGGGAGTTATTTGAACTGTTTAGGATGTTTCCTTCACAAAAATTAAATCACAGGCCTGCATCTGTCTGTCTCTCTCCATGACTAGATGATGGAAACAGACAGAAGCTACCTCATAGACCACTAAGCTTAGAGGACGTGAATGCACTCTGCTTTCCCAAATTTGGCTTAGGGAGAAAGGCAGTAACCAGTTTTCTCCCAGAAAACCAAAGGACAATTTAGAAGGGAAGGAGATGAAGCCCTTCCTTATGCCATTGTGGATTATCATTTAGACATCTCCCCACCTTCCAGGCTGATCTCTTTTTGGCTTTGTGATGAAATCGGTCTACATATGAATATTAGCATGCAGTCAAGGGTGCTCCCACAGCAGCCATGGTTCTGACAGCTAATGGTGAGATCCTCTTAACACTGGGAGCACATCTTTTCCTGGTACCTCTCTCTGATGTTCCCAGCCAGCTGAATGTAAGCTCTATGACTGCACTTCAGCACTGCAGATCTTTCTGCTTTTTTTAGAGCACTGGCTAATTCCTAACGCAGGCCCCTTGGAGAGCTTGCTGGTGTGACTCACTCCATATTGTCTGCTTGCCAAACTGAAAGTCCAACCTAAACTTGTATTTTAGCTAACTCTGTAGCAACCTTCCTGTGTAGCCACACTAAGTAGCCTCAGGGTGCAATTTGTAGTGCCTCCAAGTAGCCACCTCCGCATGAACAAGGAAGAAGTCTCATGGGCTCTGATAGCTTGGAGCTTCCCTGCCCTATGAGTGCTGTATCGGCCTGAAGGACAGGAGCCTGGCAAACACTGCATTTTAGCTGGTGATAACTGTTCTTAAAGCTCCTCAGAGAGGTTTTCTTGTCACCGCTAGACAAAGTTCTAACATCTGCATTCTAAGAAAAAGACATTATTAAACCCAATAACAATGCTGGGGCAACCCTTCCCCCTTTATTAATTTTTTCCATACAGGATGTGAACATGTGTGTTTCCACAAATGGCTGGAGTTACACTGATACCAAGTGTTTGTCCCCAGTGTAACAGCTGCAGAAACTCTACAATCCATTACTGAATGACCATGCAGGCTCCATCTGTATCATCTCTCTGTTGTAACACACAAGCAAAACATTGACTAAGAGTGGGATCTGAACATTGTACCGTGCAAACCTGTACTAGATCAAGCCAGGGACATTGCAGACAGTGGAGTGAATCCACCCACGTAAACCCTTCTAACTAGCCAACACCTGACAGCCTCTGACAGAGCCATCAGGGTCCCTCCCCACTGGAGACGGTAGGTATCTCCAGTGCCACCCTCTCCCCACCTCTACCAGGTGTGTGCAGTCTCCACCACCCCACTCTCCAACTTGCAGCCCTCAACTCTCAGCTCAGTCTGGCAAAGGTGGATCTTCAAAGTGGTGCGTGGGAAGCAACGGAAAGAAATTGCTTGACCACCGCTACCAGTCCCTGTGTCTCCCCATGCACCACTTCAAAAATGAACCTTGCTATCTCTAGTGTCACTTGTGAAGTCCCCTTGCAAGGGGTAAGGGGGACAGGTAAAATGACAGGAATGGGAATGAACTGTCATCTTCAGTGCAGAGAAGTCAACAGCAGACTGAGGTTTAGCAAGGGTTCACGGGGTTGCCGCTCGGCTACTCACCAGATTGACACACACATTGATCAGAGACCTAAGGTGAGGCAGGAAGGATATGATTGGCTGCCTCTGAAGTGTCAAACAAACCCCTTCAATCAAATTGCTGGCAGGCTCCCACTCAACCTGGCGCCTGCAATACAACAGTAGGTGCCGTTAGCCGCTGGCCTCCTGCCCCCCACCAGACGCTCGCAAACATGGCGACCGACACACAGTGACGCCCACAAAGGAAACGTTTCAGACAGCAACGACGTCCAAGATGAGCACAAAGTGTGCGACAAAGTTTTACCTATGCAGCTCAGGAAAGCACAGAGCACACCGAGTGTGAGCAACCAAAAACACAGCAGAGGTGTCTGCACTAGTGACAAAAAGCCCTCACAACAGCAACGGTGGACGAGCTGTGATTCACTCCCTGACTTCTCCCTCTGAGGGTGGATGAAAGGGAGTCACCAGACGGCTGTCTCAGGTGTGCCTGCCTGTGGGAAGCCATCTGCTGGGCCATGCTCCCAAGTGAGAGTGACTCCTCCAGCTCTTGTGGATGTTCAACAAACCCTGTCAGCTGAGAGCATCCTCTGTAAACTACTTTGCAGCCCAGTCTGCTCTGCCAGTGTGACTCTGAACTTAAGCTGGCCCAGTACTACAATCTTCACCTTCCTTACCCCATGTAGGAGGTCTCATTTGTTCCTTATCAGTACCGAAGTCCTGCATTCCAGGACCACTTCTTCTCTGACACCTTGCATTTTTTTTTACCAAAACAGCTTTTAGGGCTCATGACAGATTCTGAATGGAGTCCTTCCTAACCATAAGCAGATACGTCACAGGTAACAACAAAGTGACTCCCACCTTCCTTCTCAGAGCCTGACTCTGGATCCAGAGGTAGTGTAGTTCTGAAGTCATCTAACTGTGCACTTACTGGGATGGAACAACAAGGCTTGAATAACTTGTTAGCTCAAGAATGAACAACACTCTAGTCAAACTCCTCAGTAAACTTCTTAGACATGCACAGAGGATGAAGTGCTCATTATGTAAGTTCTAAGGCATGCAAACATACATCTCATCATTCAGCATCTAATGTTCCTAAACTTACCCTAGAATAGCAGTTTGCTCTTTTTCTTACACTACTCCCATCACTCTGGCTTTGGTGCAGGGTGCCTACAGGAGGCAGCATATAAGATTCTGGTGTGAATATCCCAGTGGATGGCTTCTGGGGTCTGCCACCCAGCAACGTGTGATTTCTGTCCCGCCTCTAAGAGGTTTCTTGCTTAAATGATGCTTAATAATGCTTAAATGTAGTTACTGCACCTGGTCCAATGCCTCTGTTGTCTCTGTGCCTGTATGTACGGAAGAGCAGTTTCATCTAAGCACAGGTTCAGGCATGGATGGAAGGAACATAAGGGGGATTTTAACTTATAAGCATTCACTCAGCTTAGACAAAAGGAAAGTTATTCAAGAACAAGGAAGATCCCTAAGCTGCCTTTTAAAGCAGAAGAAAGTATGAGCAAGAAAAGAAAGAAATGGCAAGAAGCAGGCGAGGCCTGGTGAAGAACCACACCATCAGGAAGAGGAAACATCAATATTTCCAGCTCTAAATTCCCTACAAGGGCAGGAGTTTCTAAAATGAGATTGTTAGCCACAGGAAAGTGATAGGTAAGGATGCCAGAAAGAAGAGATCACCTCCTTATTATTTGCTCTATGTGTACACATGACTCCCACAAGGATCCACATTTTTGTGTCTACATCCCAAATTCTGATATTCTCTAACATCATTTGGTTTCTCAGCTCATATCGCCGCCAAGCTCACTGATAGAAGCAGTTGAGGACATTTGTCCACAAGGCGAACTGAGACCAATAACTCTTTTTACTAAGATCACTGGAAAATCTGCAAGGTTGAGAGATTTTACACTACCCAGCCTGGATTTATATCACTGCCTCTGAGGTGGAAATGTTCCATTTTGAGTGTTCCTTGAAGTCAGCAAGGCCTGTACCAGAATGCTACTTTGTGAGGCACCAGGCTTTCACTAGCCACTGACTAGCTGCAATTCTGTTCCCTCTATGAAGGAGCACTGAGAAGCTACTGTGTAGCTCCAGACTACTTCTATCTTTACAGAGAACATAACAGTATTTTTGTGAGAAGGTATTCTTGAAATACTCTTGCTACAGTTCAGTTAACTTTCTATTAATAAAAAAAATGAAATTAATCTTCTTAACTCACAGATAAAATGGAGGGCAGATTGATGATACAAATCTGAAGACTTATTTTGGAGAAAGAAAAAAGATTTCTGTAAGTTCTCTCTGTAGTTCTTAATGACCGTGAATTTCTTTTCTTGTTACCAGAAGCCACAACGAAAATGTCAACATAAATGCACGCTTACAGAGAAAAAAACCCTTCATTTTTTGATATACTGTAAAGGTTCACAGCAACACAACAGTTTTGGTTAGATGACATACCCACACTTCAAGGCTTGCAACATCAGAAACGGACCCCAGAGGGTTTCCATTCTACCTGCTTACCTCAGAGTAGGCATCTTGTGAATTTTATTGAACATACGATCCAATCTCTTTAAGATGAGGATAAGGGCAGGTCTCACCGCCTCAGCTGTCCAGTCAGTGATGGGTAACATCTCCATGATGTAGCGCCGGAGACCTCGGCTCTCCATCGTCTGCGTGTCATAAGGTGCCAATTTCAGCAGGGAATGTGCAATTTCTGCCAATCTAAAACCAGGCTTTGTTAAGAGAGAAATCTAATACTCTACAACTTTCATTTCTCCACACATGCCAACAAACTAACAGATAAATGATGACTAGCTTAGTAAAAAGAAGATGCGGAAGTCAAATGTGCTGCTATTTAAATCCTTAGGACCCAAAGCTCACGTTCATGGTCTGTTAAGATTCTTTTGCTGCTGTCAGTGTTCATATTTATATACAAAATGAATAGTCAGGCCTGTGTATTTTTATGTTGATATTAAATGCACCTAAGGAATGCCAGGAATCACTTACTTGTGTTGCTAAACACACAGTAACTGAGCTGTAAGATTACAACATAGCCAGTGCCTGTGAAACACTGATGCCATCTGTACGTCAACTAATGAGCAGTTGGTTCTGTGCTTCTTTTTCTGTGTCACCACTTTAAGAGGCCTCACTGTGCAATTTTCAGGTGTTAAATTTTAAAAATAATGTGTCATCCCATAGGTTCACATAACATGTTCTGTCTGTGATTACTCCCTGCAGCTTTTGATTTGTTTCTCCTAACACCCCTACAGATTGTGTTGCTGTTTTTCCTTCTAACCCTCCCACATGGCCTCTCCAATGGCATTTTCTGTGTTGACTGTGAAATGCCACGGCAACATTTAACTCACACTTGCAGTTGGACAAACAGCTACTGAAATACTTGAAGATTGTGGTAGATAAAGGCAAGTAATAGTGCCATATCTACTAATAAAAGGGACAGAAACTTGTATACTTCCTTAACTGCCACTACACTTTGTAGTAGACAATCATGGGATAATCCTACTCATATTGTGGGGCTTCTTCTGAAATGCCATCAACTAATGGAACATATTTCCATTTTCTTTAAAATCCACCTCCCAATATCTAAGGCAATAAGTTCCTCACATTAAACAACTTTGTCCTACTACGGAGTAGGTCTCTTTTCTTAAACATTGTGAAATTTAAATCATCATATAATTATGCTTCTTTCTATATCAACAGAATATTCAATATCAATAGTACCTAATGGCATACTAAATTTTCTTATGCATTTTAAAGTGTGAGATCCATCTCATTCAACTCGAGATGCTGCTCCCAATTAGTCTTCTAGCTTTGCTCATGCAGAAATAAGCAACTCGGGAAATTCTGATCTTTCTGAAATACTGAGAAAAACAGCCCTTTTTGTTGGGTCCAAAAACATATTTATGACTTGTTCAGACTAAACATTTCACTTTTAAATGGCTGAAGTTGGGTGAGATGAACCCTGTCTGAAGTCAAGAGCATACTATTTTGTTTTCTGAAGTCTCTGAAATGGCATCTGTCAGCCTCCAGTGACCACGGCCGTCACATCACATTCTGGTAAATCTGCTGTCTAGTTAGAAAAAATTTTTTCCTTCAGTGGCTAAATCCTGTTACTCATTTAACTGACACTTACAAAATGAATTTATGTAAGAATCGGGATGATATTCCTTTTATTTAGGGCTAACTATGATAAAGAAATTCTGGTTCCAACCATAATAAAGCAGTAATTTCTAGCACTTTCCAGGAGACATAAAAGAATCAGAGCACAACTCGTTATCTTTTGCAAATCAAACCCTTAGCTTTACTGCTGTAACCTTAGACCATGAAAGACCTTGACAGGCAATGAAAAGAAAGCAGCTACTATTGTGTTCTGTGATTGTTTCACTGAAATCTTCTGTCAAGAAAGTATCTTACCAGAAAATATATCCATTGCACCTTCTGTACACATGCATTTAAGTTTGCTAAACTCATCTTTTAAGAGAGGGACACAAAACTGTTTAAGAACAATTAAGCTTAATTTGTCTGGATTATGAAAAAATGTAGAAATGGAGTTCCCACGTTTCTGTTAAACAGCAAATACTCCCAGGTAATAACCTCAGAGTTTTCTTAAGTTACACACAAGTGTAAGACCAGGATTGTAATGTAATATGGAAAAAAAAATAGCAAACCCTTTACTGCACTAAATAAAGCTCATTCATCAGATATGTATTTCTTGCTCCCACTGAAATCATAAAAAAAACCAAACACAGATATATTTAACCAAGGACATAATCTGGCCTGGGAATCTCACCTTTGTTTCCTAACATAAGACTAAAGTTTTTGACTCATATTGATAAGAGTCATGGAGTTTGTAATGCAGTTAGACAGATGTGTTAATTTCTGATGCTTCTGTCCCTTGGAAAAAATATAAAGGTGGCACTGCAGAAGCATTCATGCCCATTGGGTTTTCAGTTTGTTTGCAGCAAGCACTACACAGGAATGACATGCATCTGCAGTAACAGCCATCTCTTGTTTAAAATTAACCTCTAAATTATTAAGTATTTGCCAAGGGGGGAAAGCAGCGTTCAGTTCAGATGCAAACACACAGACCTATCAAAGAACACCTCCCAACTCCCCAAGGAATTTGGGACATTTGTTAAACAAGACCTAAATTGCTACAAAATACAGATCTCTAATTGTAACAGAATCTGCTAGCTACAGGGCTTTGCCATTTGTTTTCAGAGCATTAATGTAAAAGGTAGAAATGTTTTTTGAGGGTTTTCCTTGGCCCAGGGGGCAGGAACAGAACTGGTTCAGTGCACTGCTAGCAGCTGTCTCCCTTCAGCTTGCTTCACAAGGCTTTCCTGGTGACAAAGGTGTAATGTTCAGACAAAGGAATTTCCCCTGAAAATGACTGAAAAACTGTCAACAGAATCAGGTCCACTTGTGCCACTGCAGTTTGTTTGTTTGTTTGTCTTTAACATCTGGACAAAACTTTTCAGTAGCAACTCACCCCTATTTTGTGGTTACCACGAATGGCATGAAACCTTTCTTACATACAAGCAGCATCAGGTATAATCTAAGGAACATCCCAAACATGCATGGTTCAGATAGCAACGTGCAAGACTACACTAACAAAAAGTGATTCAGTCTTTCTGTTATTATGAAAAATTAAGAGCTAAAATAAATGAATCCCCCTGAAATGAACAAGTAAAAGCAGAATGTGTGTAGAATACCTCATGTGGGACTTCACATCCAGCAGTTCCAGAGAAGTCACTCGGGGCTCTCCAGCCAGGTTCTGCAAAATCTTCAGCCTCGGGCCACAGTGCTTGTAAAACTCAGTGCAGATATTCAGCAATGACTCCCGTGGTCTCCTGAACTCCTCTCTAGCTATTCGCTCATCCAGTTCCTCTCGGGGAAGACCCTGGCCCTCCTCCAGTAAGTGAAGGTTCTCCCTGAAAGGTATAAAATGAGAAAAAAAGTAAGTGCTGTATGCAGTAAGAAGAGCAAGTATCGATTCTAACAATCTCTTCCACTTGTTTTGCAGCAGATGCTTTCCCCTGAAACTGAAAAGAAAAATAGCTGCATCTGCAACTAAAAAAAGGGGAAACTATCATCTGCAAAGCTGTGTTAAGAATGAGAAAAATTTCTATATGAACTATCTTTTCCTACCTTCCCCTGAAAAAAGGATGCCTGTCACAGCAACAATGGGTGGGACCCAGTGAAGCTGGAAACCACTGCAGAGCAGTTCATCACATATCAAAGAAGGTTAGGTGAAGATTTTACTGTACCTGATAAAGTGTAGTTTGGCTCCCTGTTCTGGGTACCTGGGAAAACAGAAACAGTGCAGTTTTAAAACAGCAGCTTTGAGTGGCTAACTCTGCCCCTCTTGGCTAACATGTCCAAGGCTGGAACAGTGACCATTCTATCTCTCATCACGAGACTCCTGCATCATCAGACTCTGTTGCAATGATAGCAGAAGAAATAAGAGCAGGAAACCTTAAGAAGTGCAAAAATACTTTTTGATCTGAGACTGAATGTTTGATAATGAGAAAGATCTGGAAATTTAAACCAATATGTTCAAGTCACACAGCATCAGGAGTCTCCACTTTGCCTGTTAGCAGATACAGATTAACTGCTTTCCAAAATCAGAAGACAACTAACATAAGGCACTACTTTCCATTACACCACTACATCCTGGAACATCCAGATCCTGGATTGAAAGACAAAGCTGTGCTGGATGCACTGCTGAGACCCCAGGCGTGGATGAGACAGTCTTAAAGGGTGACAAACTGGCTCCAGGAGATACCAACCAAGATGTACACACTCCACATCTATAAAGTGACGTAATAGCCCTTCAATGATTCATGTAGAAAGAGATTTCTATCTCTCTTTAGTACAAAAGAAGGCAGGGAACAACTTGGAGAACATGTCTTGCCAGAAGCACATTGCTGATTTACAGCCCAGTATAGCCCATGGCACTTTATTAGCCCATTGGCTGTGCACAGGCTTAACTATCAGTTGTTACCAACAAAAGAGAATTCAATAAGGAATACTCTGCTCTGAAACAACAACTACTCCAGATTTTGCTAGGAAAAATTCCCTTTTCAGGTCAGCACATGCAGTGAGATGTTATGCACAGTAAGGCATAATCTGTCCAGCAGAAGGCAGGATTGCCCAGAAGAATAATCAGTATTGCAAAGAAAATCTTAATAGTCCCAAATGCTTCTGGGTGGATTTTGTAACGAGATTTCTTCAGGCCTTGCTCTGTGACTGTGTAAATTGTCCAGTGGCCTTGTCCTCACAGCATTCTAATGTGAATGGCCAATATGACTAATGAGCAGTATTACATTCTGCTGGCATCTCCTTATTTCCTTCCTCTGTGCAAAGTTTTTTGTTGCTTTATTTTTATGAAGAAACACAGAAATATTTTCAGTCATTCTTCCCTTTCTCTCAAGTTCTCTGCCATCTTTTCCTTAGCTATCTGTAACTCAGAAAAAAAAAACAACAAAAAATCAGGCCAATATGGAGACAAAGGTGACAGAAAGAGACCATGGGAAAGGAAAAATGGCAAAAGAAAAGGAATGAAAAGAAAACTAGAGGGGGTGCTACTTTCTGTGGGTCTCAGCTGCATACAGTTTGAGCTCTTATTGCTGCTCGGTCACTCAGAACAAGGCCAGAAGGATCAAATCCTTCTGCTACCCAAATGGCCTCTGCCCAGTGGTCTCTTTGACAATGGGCTTGGAAGAAAGCAAAGGAGTGAACTGAGGGCAGACACAGCTGCTTTGTCAGTACATTTATGGAGTGCAAAAAGGGAATGGAAAAAAGAATGTAAGGATGAGTGTCCTATTTAGTAACATGGTTTTGAACTATAACTCATAGTATTGGGGAGTTTGGTTATTGTCAGAAATTCAGTTCTGGGCTATGTGGTCTGTTTTTATCTGTTTTCTCTCACAGTATCTAGAGCACTTTCTCAGACAACTGAAGAGGCACTCAGCACTCCGAGGAATGAGACATTATCTTACTCCAAAAAAAAAAAAAAAA
>WBMW01002327.1:1292001-1309594 GCA_013396635.1 Penelope pileata
GAAAAACAGGAAAGAAGAAAAAATCCACTGACTTACCTGGTGTTCACACCTGCTGACATGGTGTGGTTAGCTGTTGTGGTCCCTTTATGGCCTTGGTCACATCGACTCATCTGTGGGGCTGTCATAGGCCTGGCAAAGAGAAGGTGAGTAACACACTAAAGACTGAGTCTAACAAGTGCACTGAAATTCTGCTTGTGGTCTAGTGAAATATAGCAGTAATTTTACCATGCCTAAACCTCAACCATTATACAAACTAACTCACATACTGTGAGCTTCTGTGTACTCCTTTTTCCCAGACTGATGAGCAAACAGAGGTTGAGACCTTTGAAACATGAGTTACCTGGTGAGAACTTCTACGCTGTACAAGAGAGCCTGCAAAGAGGTGGCAAGTGCAGCCATAGCAGCAATCTCCTCACGAGCTGCTGTCATGGTCTCCACTTGAGAGGTTTGGTGCTTCAGTTTCTGCAAGTAACAGGGAACCAGTGCTTCCAAGACCATCAGCATCTGGAGGCTGGAAAAATAACCAGTACTTGGTCTGTTACATCCGGTCAGTCCTGAAACTCACATCAGGTGGAGGCTTCAGTTTCTTTCTGAAGACCCCTGGATCTCCCCCACTGGCTTGTGATTTCATTGCTTCTCACTAGGTAAGCAGCCTTGGGCCAAAGAAACTCTTGTATAAGGGACTTTAGGGAAAAATATAGCTGGTGCATGAAGCAATAATAACAGAAACAGCCTGAACTTTCAGGTATCTTCTGAGTAAGTCATCCATTTGCAGACATTCACTTTCCCTTCCAAAAACTCCTTTCTTCTCAGGTTTCCTCTTGGAGACTACCTTTCTGCTTTCCCATTTTACCTCCCCTCTCTCTGTATCTTCATGTTCTTTCCAGCTGCCTGTTTCTGCCCTCTAGTGCCTCTCTGACAACATAAACCTTAAGAACATAATGTGATCCCCACCAGGCAATACAGCCTACTTGTTGCTGCTCAGGCTGCTACCCAGCTCAGCGCTGCATCCAGCAGTTGGCTGGAGCTGGAGCCCTAGAATGGGTATCAACAGACAGAGGCTTGGCCTCACAGAGAAACCTAGTGCTTGGGTTGCATTTCTATATCCTCTTCCCCTAATTTGTCTGCCTTGTTTTCTTATGCCATATGCAACTTCAAGGCTTTTTCCGAGTCTGCACAAACCAAGAAAACAGACCAGCACCTTCTGAATGATTCTGGAGCGTAGGCCACCACCGTCACACACAGCTTGATGGCCTCACTGATCGAAAACGTCAAATCTTCATTCCCATAGCAGAAGTCTGAGGGAATAAAAAATATGAGAAAACTAGCGCACAAACATACTGAATATGAAAAGAGCTAGCACACTCCTTTCTTCCCCCTTTTTCATTAGCTTGCTTCTCATGTTAACAATCCCTAATAGGCTCTTGATTTTTGACTAAAATGAGTCTACAAGATACAAAGGTGCTACACTCCCACTTGCACCCTGACATCCAAGAACTTAGTAGGTGAGAAACAATTCTTAGTAGGTCAAATCACTGCTGAGCACAAAGGCCTACAGCTGCTACTGCAGTCATATTTCAAACATTAAGCAAATTGTTAAGCTCATATATGACAAGGACATATGTCAGCTTAAGGACAATTTTTATGCTTCCTCTGCTTTTTCCTAGATGTTTCCACCATACTAAAAATGACGCTGATGCACCACTGATGGCAGCATCATAAAATTACAGTATAAAACAAAGTTTTAATGCTAAGGCTAGTTCATCAGTATCAGCATTATTTAAGGGAAGCGCAGATTGAAAAATAAGTCAAAGATTGTTACAAAAATCAGACAAAATCACTCCCCTGCAAATCACAAAGCAGCCAAATTCTTAAATGCTGCATTGCATGGGTAACTACCAAGAGACAGTGTCCTGGATACATCACATAGCCATACATATTCTGCTTTGTGATAAATCAGCTCCTCTTCTAGAACTCAGCATGACTGAATGTCTGAATGGCATCCATCAGTTACTAGTCACAGTCTGCCCACAGGAGAGGATGTTTTGGTTTCCTGCCCATGTGGAACAGAGGAGAGGATGACACTGATCTTGTCGGCATGATGTAGTTTATTAGGCATCTTTAGTCTTTACCCATACATGATAAAATTCAAAATGCCAGGGGCAAGCTTCAAACTAGTAGGCTCAATGCAGAAAAAGTAGCTTTGGAATAAAATAAATGAATAATTCCTTTCCTGCAGAAAAGATCTCGTGTATGGTGGCAATAGAGTCATCCTTAAAAGATTCATGAGGCATAAGAAACAGATATTACTGCATTCTGAGAAGAAAAAGACCCAGAACAAAATAAGCTGCATCGGATACATGTTTAATCAACAAATAGCAAAAGAGAATTACTAAGTAATGGATTCTTTGCTGTTACCTAATGACTTGAGAGGCTTTTCTGCTTTCACCAGCTCTAAGATGTCCAAAATGTCGGGAGTATCTCCCTCTAAGGACTGCAGCAGGTCAAAGAGGCACTGAGCTGACACTCCTTTGCTGCTGGTTCCGTTGTTTGTAGCATCCTGTTTCAATGACACACATTTGTGGATGATTTTCTGAGGGCCTACGTGCATCCTGGGAATCTTTATTTTATTTTATTTTTGGACAAAGAGCCCACATGGAGCTCAGGAGCTTATTGCTGTAAAGCAATAAGCCTTGCCTGATGCCACAGTGGAAACAATCTGAACGTTGCACGTCGCTTTACTTCCCATAAAAAGCAGATCTTTGCTGCCTTGTGAAGGAGAAGGATGTGTGTGCTTACAGTTTAAGTGCAGTTAGATTTGGCAGTTTCACTTTAAGTTGAAATTCCGTTAATGTGTTTTAACTCATTAAAATGTTAAAAATTGATTAGTGAAGATTTCAAAACACGGCTAATGCTGTCGTAGAGTTCACATGTACTGAAGTTTGGCGATAAGCTTTCTGATCTTATTACTGGATTCTAAGAAGGGATTTGTGTTTTAAGAATTGCAAATCATTATTGTTGCTTTATAACTTATTTAAAAACAGAAATTTAAATTGAAACTACATTTACTTCCCTAGATGCCAGTGGCTCATTATCTCAAAATGCTGCTCAATCAACTGATGAAGAAAAAGTGTGAAGAAATAAGTTCAGGAAATGGTTCTGCGTAGCACCAACTGCAGTAAGCAGTTGTGTTCAATTTGAAATGTGCTGATGCTCTGGCTGTTTTCTCTTTGTGATTTCTGGTGAAGGGCTGGCTGCATACACAGGCTTCCCCACACCAAGCCTGGGGAATGGCTTCTACTCACAGGGAACTCCAGGAGAGGGGCCACACTTGCAAACAGTTGCAGAATGAAGGGCTTGCGATGCAGAATGTAGAACTGGCGGCACGCAAACTCCATCGCTTGGCGTAACTGTGGGTTGCTTTCATAGTCAGCATATACCTAAACGAATGTAAAATGATATGGAAGTGCTACTCCAATTGAAGGGTTCTTCACCTCCTGACCCCCAACTGAATCAACTACATTCTGACTCCAAGTCAGGAGTGCTGTTGCTTGGAGCAGCAGAAGTATTCCATGTGTCTTTCACAAGATACAATTCTGTACAGTCACCCCAGAATGGCATTTGATACGTTTTTCTTTCCTTTTTTATCCTCCAATAGAAAGATACTGTTGATTCATATTTAGCTTCAGAGCTATAATAACTGCAATATTCTGTCCTGGAGAAATGCTACTGAATTGGCTATTTTCCATTCTGTATTCCATTCTGTATTTATATGGCTGATTATTCCTAATCGAGAACCTACAATTGTCCAACCTGATCAACATCATGTTGTTGGTTTTCTTCCCCTTTTTCAGACTGCATCTCCAGTTGTCAAGACAATTGGAACTCCTCACCTGTCATCCAACACACTGACAGTTTTATAATATCTTTAAAGATATTTCAAGTTTTTTAGAGTGGCATTTACTTAGGATCTGGCCACTGAACCATGCAGCTAACATGTTGCCAAAGAAGTGGGATTCATTTCTCAGTATTACTTGCTAGGAACAATTTGTCTGCACTTCGTTCTTTTGTCCATTTCATTTGCCTGTCTGCACATCTCTGCTGGTACAAATCTTTGGGAGGTTTGGAGTAGGGGCAGTCAGAATTTTCTTGCTATTTGCTGGAGGTAATGCCGAGATTTTATGGTGCTGCAAAATTCTCATTACACACACAGTTCTTGAAGGTTTCAAAAAAAGTTAGTGTGAAACCTCTGCAGAGATGTACTCACTTAGTGGCCTAGTAGGCTGAAGAATGTCTTCTAGTACATCTTTAGTACAATCACAAACCTCCAGCATGCTCACCAACATGGGCTGTTTCAATGTCAAGATTTTATTTACTTGAGAAAAGGAAAATAGTTAACAGTATACGAATTTCACCAAGAAATCAGCTGCTCTTGGGTGGGTGGAAGAGAGATGTGAGGGTCTGTAAAAATAAACAATCTCAGCAGCACTTGGGGTTTTTTTTGGAATTACTTTTTTGCCTTTCAAAAATGGCATTTTATTAGTTCAGCAATGGGCAATAATTGTTAATGAGGGAAGGAGGAAAGAAGAAATTACGAAAAGTAACTTCTCTCAGTATGAAAAGAGAAAATGAAGGGAGAGTACTTCACAGAATTGAACGGCTACTGCCAAGTACTTCAAATTAAATTTCTTATTTCAGTATGCCTTGTTTCTAACCAATAAACCTATATGCTGCAGACTGGGATTAAATACATACCTAACAATGTAGGGCGTGATATGAGAGTTTCCAGTGCTAAAGAATCTGTTTCAATAGCTAAATTCCTTACTAACCACTGTACTCTGTTAACTATGATAAAATGAACAAACCTAGTGATGCCATGGTCATTGCTTCTACAAAAAAATTAGTTCTCTCTGTACCTACATTATCATATTTTATCTCTACTTAAATACTCTCTTCAAATCCCGAAGAAACTGCTTCTGTCTGTAAAGAAAACTACATTCATGTTTCTTTATTTTCAGTATCTAATTTTTCCCAACTAAGAACACGAAAAGGGGCATATATTCATGCCTTAAAGTGAAAAGAAACTCCACTTCTAATATACTTTCCATCACTCACAGGAAAAGACAATATATAGTTTGAGTTTTGTTTCATGTAACTACAGTGTTATTTTCTATTGTTGTTTAAATTACAGATAATACATTTACTGTACTTAGAGAACTTAATATAATTCAGTTTCAATCAACAAGTAGTTACTCCAAATATGTCAACTATTCCCTAAATTTCAGTCATCCCTGGAGGAAAAAACAATGAAGGAGACACAGGGTCCAAAAATTTTCCAGAATTTCACATTTCTGTGTGGAAATAAGCAGACATTCATTTACTTGAAGAAGAAAAGGGAGTAATTTACTCAAAAAGAAAAGGGAATGCTGATTTAGACCTTCTCACCCAGATCTGATATTTGCCTCCAAAGCCTGTAACCTCACCAGGACTCAGAGATGCCACTGTGGGGCTTTAGTACTCTTTTAGCTGTATTAGACCTCAGCACCACTATCTTGAGACTGCCTGTGTGCTTGGGAAGTGGAAATAACAATTCCTCATAACTTCCTTTGGATAAATGCAACAGCTCTAACAGAGAAGTTGTGACAACAAAAGGAAATTTTAACAGTCAGTTCTACAACAAAGCGCCCACTCTGAAGTCTGCCCTTGTATTGTTCATGAAAATGGCTCACCTGCAACATGCTGGGGAGCACCCACTGGTACCCACTCAGGGAGAAGAGGTGGTTAAAGTGCACAGCTGTGTTAATGACCGTGGCAGCATACTGCCTCAACAAGGCACTGTCTTCAGGGTGCAGGATCAGGGCACCGTTGAAGACATTCAAGAACAGCATGATCTCATCCCCCCAGGGGAACTCACTAGGCATGCCAAGGAACATCTCTTCCAGCAGTTTAATCCACAAGCTTTTCTGAAGAGTGTCAAGACCAAAGAGCTCTTTTCCAGCTGTGGGGGAGAAGAGGCAAAACCAATCAGTTCTGTCCACGTCAGCCAGACTTGCAACACTCCCACAGGCTAAAGGCTTCCCACAAACACTGGCCACAGTTCTGCCTTTTTGAAATGAGTTCATCCATCCTGCACTTCTGCAAGTGCCTACAGGGCTTGAACCAACCTCAACTGAAAACAAGACACATGAAGACTAAATTGATGAGTATCACAAACCTCATTAAATCTGCTTCCCAGAGTTGGAAATTCTCCTCTTAAAAAGTAAAAGTAGACCTGAGCTTGCAAATACAAGCAGGAGTTCATCATCTGCCTCACATAATCTGGATGGCTGCATGGATTTATGCTGAACTTTAATCCTTCAGGTGTCCCAGACATTATAGGGCATTGATGTGTAGTTACCACAATGCTTCTGAAAGCAAGTGTCTTTAGGGCCTGTTACAGAACTGGTCAATGCTCACCACTCTGCAACAGTGGTCTGTTTAATTCTCAAGTCAGCCTGGATACCCTACTTGACTTTCACAGCAAAGTTTCTAAAAAGAGAGCTATTTCTATATTCCTGCAGCAGAATTTGCCCAATCTTCATTTAAAGTCCATTGCTTTCACAATGTGGACTTTCTGCTCTTCTTGTTAGGTGTAGTTATGCTGTGGGGTCCTATACAATTTCTCTGACATCTCAGTTTGAAAACACTGAGCCAGTAACAGGATGCTACTGTGGAGCATGCTGGCAATTGGAGCCCTTGAATCAAGCTTCAGAGAAATCAATGCAAAGGCTCCCATGAGTGTTACAGAAAAATTTGGGCTAGATGAGACAATCAGAGGTCCCTGCCTCAGACAAGATGAACTTCAAAGCTAATTAGGTTGCTCAAGCACGTGACAGACTGAGTGTTGAAAATCTCTGTGGATGGAAATTCCACCATCTCTCTGGACTCCTGTTTCTGACTGTAGTGTGAAGAATCTTTCCTTTTTGTCCAATTGTAATTTCCTTGGCTGCAATTTGTGCTTGTTGGTATCTTATCCTTTTCCTGTGCATTTATGAAAAGAATCTGGCTGTCCTTACTACAATGCTGCAGTGAATTCTGCCATTAGATGCCCTACCTCATGGTCCAAGCCATCTGTCCTCCAAACTGAAATAATGTCAAGTCCTCTGGCTTCCTAACCACTGCAGTGGCCCTTCCCTTGAGTCACTCTGGTTTGTCAAAAACCCTTGTGTTCTGGTGTGTACATAACCAGACACAGTTCAGCTGTAGCCTCATGTATAATTTTAACACATGATTATATTCTTGTTTGGGTCCAAAGAAAGTAGCTTTGTCTAGAGATATCTAACACAGCAAAGCCCTTTCTACTGTTAAGCTTACAATCCAACAGCTACGTATCATTTTCCCTAGGAAGAGATCTATAAGCTTTCACTGTTGCTACAAGCCTGTGTGTTTCTACGGCAAATGAAGGGCCTCACATAAACTTTCTGAGCCCTACACAATTATGAGAGAAATCCCTCAAAAGACCGTACCTTGGGGATCACTGAAGAGTGAGAACTCAGCATCAATGGCACTTCGGGGAAATGAAGGCAAACGGAGGAGGTCTTCCTGAAGCATTGATACATGTGACTGTTTGTGGGCAGTAGGGATTTTCTGTGTCAATGATATGAGGAACAACACCCGCCCCACCTCCTCTAGCTTGCGGGTGAACACCTGGGAAAGAAAGAGTGATAAGAATGACAACCAGCCTAGTCAAAGAGCTCTTGTATAATTATATACACTTTTCTAGGCTAGCTTCCACAGCCTTCTCTGCTGGGAGAGATGGAGCACTCATGGCCAACAGGAACCTGGTGAAATTCAGAGGGCACGTACTGTGCCTTTCTGCAGAATTTGTACGACCAATGATTTTTAGCTCCATACAGCAAAAACAGATTACATTTGTAAAGAGGTTTTAACACTTTCTGTTCCAGTCTTGTAGAGGACCCCAAGTTGCTGTCAAACACTTTGCAATTGTGCAATGTGGACTTTTGTAGACCAATGGAAACTTTGGCTGTGTGAGCCAGAGCCAGGTGATCAGAGGCAAAACAATTCCAAACCAAAAGCCATACAATTGCAGTTACTGTCTGCAAAGTCTTAAACAATAACCAACATTGTGTTGGAACAGCTATCTTCCTTCTGGATCGAGGCTGGATTTTGTCTGGCTATAGAAAGTGTATGTATGGTTCCAAAAGAAAAGTAATCATAAAACAAGGCAGATCAAATTCTCAGTTACTGTAAACTAGCAAACTCCTGCTGATTTTGATGATAAATTCTGGTTTACACCAGCTGAGAAACCGAGTTTCCATTGAGCCAGCCTCCTTTGAACTTCTGAGTGGAAGGACTATTCAGAGAGTAGCTATTTTATTTTGATGCTAAAAAGCAACCATAAGGCAGAGCTGTGCTCAGTAGTAGAAGCAACTGTTTTTGGAAGCAGTTTCAAGACAGCTTTCAGTTGGTGGGTTGAAGCCAAAACTCAGAGCATGTGGCTTAACATGTGACAAAACTCAGCTTCCCACGTCCTGCAGTTGCTATGACCTTGCTCTGAAGTGCACTCATTTCAGAATCGGGTGTTCAATAACACTAGGACTTTTACATGGCTTGCTGCTCTGCGGGTAGACTCCACAGAGCCATTTTCTTTCCTGGAGCTGGATGTTGTCCAGCACCTTGCTGCGTGACTACAGAGAGCCTGGCAGATGCCTGATAGAAATTTTACCTTGGAAATATTTTGGCTTCCAATTGGTCTAAATAGAAAAATACAGAATGTGAAATAATGCCCTGACAAATCTGGGCAGGCCATTCTAATGTTTTTCAGTCATACAGGGCATAAAAATCTCATTTATTTGATACATGGAACACATCTTTTAGAACCACAGTGCGAATAATTTCTGGCAGAGAAGAAACCAAAATGGTTCCAAGTCATTTCAAATTTTTATAGAGTTTCTACTGACAGATGCAGAACATGAGATACTTCCCTATTCTGTACTATACACATATGAGATGCCATTAACTAAGTTTGCCATTATTTAGCAGTTACTTCCTTTCAAGTAGCTCCATAGCTGATTTTTATGATTCCTGATATTTTCTGGTCTGCATGCTCACATTGCCAGGGACACAACTGCAGTAGCTGCTTTTTAGCTAGAATAATGAAACTGTTAAAACTTCTAATAGTTCAACCACATTCCCCTTCCTTTTTATTTCCTGCTTAGTATCATCCTTTGCAGATACAGCTAGAGCAACTTTTCCTTAAACACTCAGCTCTATACTACTGAGACAACTTTGCTTTTGAGGAAAACAAAGCGTGAGGCTTTCTGCAGGTGTAACGAACTCAATATTGTTGTCTCACTGCCTAAGGAAATGGTACTCTCAAAGTGTCTGCACACATTAAAAGCATTGCCCTGTCATTTAGTTTCTGAGAGAGAGCTCCTGGGAACTGCAGAGCATTAGCAGGATAGGACAGATTATCAGGTCATGAGGCTGGAAGAAGGGGAAGACAGTGTCCTTCTGAGGGCAGAGATTTCCCTGAGAAAACAATTGCTGCTTGTGTGCCACTGGTGATGGCTGTGCTAAAAGACTAGCATCTGAGAGCAAGGCAATAAAGAGAGACAAGAAACATTTTCTACAGTGAGAGGACAGAGAGCAAAGTAGAACAGATAGTCTCTGCTCCACAGTCAGATGGACTTGTGAAGAAAAGGTTCCAAAAGAGTCAGAGGTCATATTTAAGAAAGCAGTAAGTATCTTTTAAAGCTGAATCAACCGACGTTGTTCTGTCCAAGTGTAGGAGAATGCAAAACAATCTGCGTAAAAGAAGCTGGCTGGAGAGAGAGGGAGGGAATTCACATTGTATTCTTTGGCTCTTCTTAAAATACCACACACCTGTCAAATGGCACCAAGGCAAATTTCATGCCAATTGCTGCTTCTCCAGCAGAGCATTCTATCTGCATGCAGCATGAGTGGAGGCCTTTAAAGGGAAAGGAAAGGTTTGTTTCTGCGCAGAGGTGTTTGGTGACAGTAAGATACCTGCTTCTGAATGAGCTCTTGACCCTTTTCTGGATGCATCTGCACCAGGTTGAGCTGGGGAGAAACTGACCTCCGGAAAGGATAAATGTCACGGACGTAGGTCTGCCAGGAAAGGAAATAATGGAGTGAATTTTCAACAAATGCAATTGCAACAGCATTGCTTACTAGAACTGAACACAAAGCCCCTTAATCCTTTCTGAAGCTTTTGGGGAGGGCATTCCAGACAGTGTAAAGTGCCATGGGAGAGCATAAACAGAAGAGAAATACGCTTTCCCTCTTTTCTAGGAAAGCTGGACGTTAATGACTTAAGAGTTAAGGGACTCCACTGCTGTCTCTTCCCTCTTCTGTCAGACTCCAATCTTTCACCATACACAACTAAATATCAGAGATGTGGTGCCTGCAGGACAGAATTTTGCTTATGGGCTGCCTTGTTCTCCTTTAGATAACCCTGATGTTTAAAAAGGGATGAGATGTAAAGAACAAAGTTAACTGTACCTGACCTTTGCCTTACCTTGTTGTAATGAATAAGATTCCATCGCTTATCCATTAAAAAGTAATGAGAAGACTGTGTTTCAGGTATGTTAAAAAACTCCAAACATTCCTGAAGAGGAAGAAGGAGAAACTTTCTTTTACTTATTAGCTGTCTTATACAAAGTCCTCAACATCCAAAGGAAGAATATCCAGCTAATAACATAAAAAGGCAGGAACCAGAATGCCTCTGTCAGGCTTGTAGGTGCTGTGACTCTTTGGCAATAATTATTAGGGTTTTTTTTAATCACATTATATTAAATCATATTAATATGTTCATGACAATCAAGGCATGCTAATATCACAGTCCTGAAGACTGATGTTATTTTGATGTCTTCATATTGTGTATATTTGTCTGGCCATATGACCCATCTGGGTATTGAAGCTTCCATTTACATATTACTTATTTATCAAGATTTTGAGATAGGAGATGTACAGAGACACTACAGTTCATGCCCTTCAAAGCGCTGAAGTGCATGATTCCTATTAAAACTTAATGTAGTTGGACAAACCGGAGGCTTCTACAATTCTGTTTCTTATGTAGCTCAGTTAAGGTCATCCAGGAAATACTTGGCAAAAAAGGGAACTGACCTTGCATCTCCTAAATACCAACGTATCTTCATGGCTACTGAATTACCATTTCTACTCTTTCTGATCCTGATCATTTCACTTAGTGTTGATAAAACAAAACACTTCAGTGATTTCTGTATTTATCCAAGGGACAACAAGTTGCAGTGTATTCAAAAGTACTTGCATTTGTGGGGCTTTGGCTGGCTCTGAGGTGAGGGAATTTAATATGGGATTCTGTTTTCTTGCAACCAAGATCTCCTTATGTGGAGACAGCAATGCTTGCCACAGCAAATCTTCTCCCCTGACACTAAAGCAGGAAGATCAGACAGAATGTATTGCTGGCATCCAGGTATGGCAGGTAAAAACACCATGAAGCAGTTTGCTCAGTTCAAAAACTCACTCTTACCTTCAGAAGTGCCTCAAACTGTGTATCTTCATGGACTGGCAACTGAGTTGGTATGTCACACTCGTTCTGTCCGTGCACAACAAGGGTCTTTGTGCCTAAAGGAAGAAAAGCATTTGCATTCTCACTGGTCTCTCTAATTAACTCAGTTTCAAAAGACTGGCCATGTAGGAAAAGTGACAGTTAAAATTCATTCCTGGGCAGACAGACAATGCCAGCCCTGCCTGGAATCCATTATGCAGTGTTAGCATAGACTCGCACTTCTACAGTTAATGAGAAATCAATCTGTTCCTAAAATAGGGAGCTGGTGATTTTAGCAGCAACAGGCAACTCTGGGAAAGGAACAGGCCTAAAAGGTTGAATCTGTTTTTCAACAAGAAATCTCTTGCCTGACTCATGAAGCCCTAGGCTCACAGCACACTCTTTTCGGGCTCTGAAGAGACTTAAACGGGAGGCTGCATCAAATCAAGCTAAGTCTGAATAGTACAGTCTTACAATAACAGTACTGCCAGCCTCTCACAGCCCAATTGGCATAAAGCTCTGAGCTGAAAAGACTGTTCTCATTCACTTTCTGTTTGCTTCTTTCAGAGCTCTTAAAGAGGCTTTCTGAATCTCAAGGAATTAGAGATGGAATTTACTGACTGAATCCTCAACTCAAGAAAACTGACTTAGAATACGCAGCCACTCATATCAGGTCTAATCCAGTTCTGACAGACCTACTTTTTGGTAGGAGTGGGTTGTGAACTTGGAAATGAAGGAAACTTAAAGACTCATTTCTTATACCTGGCATTGAGGCAGTCACCAGCAGTTTCACTTCACACTGTTCCTTCTTCATAGTCTGTTTGAGATCCTTGAAAAAAAGGCCTTCGACGTAACCCACCACTTCCCAAAGGAAGGTTAGTGTGGCAGAAATGGCATCCATGCCCCATTCACACGGAGTGCGTACGAAATACATGATCAGTCCTACCTGCAGGTAATAATTAAGAGGAGTATCAGATTATACATTGTATAATCTGGGCATTGTATAAACACAGAACATGGTTCTTCCATCTTTCCTTACTCAGTGGGTAACCTCACTAAACTTACATCCTGAAAGTTTATACATACTACAGAACAATTTGCCTCTACTGCTCTTCGTTCTTCTATATAGGATGAGAAGTGGGGGCAAAAAGTGCAATTGCAGCCCAGCCTTAAAAACCATTGTGGATAAGAAAAGGGAGAATCTCTGCGTTAAGAAACTTCCCATGCCTTCTGCTCTGAAGTGCTGCCACATAGACACCTGACAAACACTGGAGGGCTCCTGGAGCAGTACACATCTTGTCTGTTTGTTCATCTCTTAACTGAAAGAACTCTAACAAATGCATTTTCCATAACCATAGAAGAAGCCTCTAGATTTCTTCCAATGGGACCATCCAAAAGCAAAGCACTTTCTGAATGAAAATTAAATAAAATAATTAAAGGTTCCTAGCACTGTGATCCTCCTATTGGTCTACAACTCATCATCTGTGATTCAACACACAAATTCATGACAGGGAGTCTAGGGGGTTAATAAAAAGCTAAAGATTCCTTTTTCTCTCCCTGTAGGAATGAAAGGCTGGTATAAGTCTGGTAATTTGCAGCTATAGCCAGAAGCAGATATGAGCTATAAATGAAAAGTTATAGAGCATTTATTTCCTTGCAGACTGTGGCATTAACTTCTTAAGACACATGCAGACAGAGGCAAGATTATGGGTTGCACAGCTGACCCACAAGCTACTCACCAAGTAGTTAAAGAGGATATGAGATGTCTGTGCAGGAAAGTCCCCAATATTCAACAAAAGCTTCCTCAACATATACATCAGCTCATCCTGGAAAAAGAGCAAACGCTTTTTCTTTCCATCCCAAAATGGAAAATGCATTTCTTCCTTTTGTCTTACCCAGCTTTGTTACTTCCCATTTTCATTTGTATCCCCTTGTTGAATTCTGTTGGTGCGTGAAATGGAACTCTATGCTTGTGACTGTTCCTACATTTCCTGAAATAAGACCCAGGGCACAGCATCCAAGTCAACATCTGTCTTTTTTTATCTCAGAAAGGACAATAGTGTCATTTCTCCTGACTGTAGCATCCTGATTCTGCACTCCTCTCCCTGTGATCACACTAACTGTTGCTTATTACAACAAATAGCTGCCTAAATAATCTTGCAGAGACACAGTGAAATCTAGCACAGTGTAACTCAGTTGTTGGGTAGGAAATGGGGGCAGAATCTAACTTTCCTTCCCCTAGAGGTTGCTTTCTTTAAGGCAGACTAATACATTTCTTAAGCTGGGGAGGGGGTGAGAAGGGAAAGAGTTTCACTGTCAGCCGAGGACAGACAGACTGAGAGACAACACTACCACCACCTTTGGGAGAAAACTGAACAGGGTGGCATGTATGGAGGTTAATATTGCCTATCTTTCATAGGAAGGGTTGTGCTTCATCAAGCATGTTCAAGGCTAGGAACAAGTACATCCCTAGTGGGGGTAAATGAGCTGTGTCCCATTTACATCAGTGGACAGACACTGAAGCCAAATGATGATATGGCCGTAAAAGATTTTCAGTCACATTATAATAGCTAATGTTCCTCTCCAGTCAGTGCCCACAGAGGAATTCTGCTTGCAGCTGTGCTCCCCTGCTCTAAGCAATACATAAGTCCACTGGGTAGAGGAGGAGTTCACCTGTCGGTTGCTTATTGTGAGCTTCTCAAGGAAATGGCGCAGAACTGTAGAGGGGTCTTCAATTAAGCAGTTCCACAGGACCTGCTGAGCAACAGCACTTACTGTAAAAGAGGAAGAAAACAGTTAGAACTCTCTCCTTTGGAAAGGCCTTGACATGGTGCACTTAGATGCAGATGTTCCTAACCTACAACCTACTAAAACTGTAATTTTTGTACTGAAACGCACAGGAGCTACCTCGAGGTACTAGGATTCCTGCTCACCGGTGCAGTCAGTTCAAGCAATAATGACAAGTCTAAGAATTGAATCTTCCCTAATTTCTGGTGATGGGACAGGAAGCACTCTACCACTGTAGTCAGGGAAATAATAAAGAAATAACTGTTTGAATTCACAACTCCAGATGGGTGAATATGTCAATTAAAAAAAAATAAATCTTTTGTTCATACATGGAAACTGCACGTCATGGTGATTCACTGAGTGACTTTATCTGGTATTAATGTATAGTGTTAGACATTCAGCAGGGGATTGTGTTGATGATCAACTTCCCAAAGTGTAATTAACTGTAACCCTGTGAAGATTAACAACAGCAGAGAATTACTCATTATTTTGTTTTCAGCACTCCGTTCTTGATCACAAAACAACACACTATTTCAGTGATTGGCTACACCCACTCAAAACTAAACAAAAAAAGTGACATAAAGTTAAGCATGCAATCAGTGCAATCAACCAACATGGTGAGTAGTGAAAAAGGAAGGACAACAGTCCTTCCTATAAACATTTAAGAAAAACAAATACAGAGGAACCTATGATTACTTTACAAATACACCACAGACCATAAAAACATGTCAGAGCTGTGTATAACTGGCTTTCTGTTTGTCATAGGATCAAAGACATTGGTGGGATTAGACCTCTGGAGGTCTCTAGCCCAAGATCTGCTGGGAGCAGAACTGTCACCAACATCACATTATGTTAACTGTGGTTTTGTCTAGCCAAGGCTTGATAACTGCTGTGGATGGAGATTCCATGGAGACTGCACTATGCCCCTGGTAGAGAAGTTCTTTTCTAATTTTCATCTTGAACTTCCCAGGTTTCAGACTCTAGAGTAGAGTTCCTCTAACTGTTTGTTTCCTTTTCATCACACAAAACAAGCCCAGCTTCCCTAAACAGTTCTCATAGAACACCTGTTTTCAGTCTCTCACTGTCCTGGTATCCCCTCAATAGATCCCTGCCAGCTTCTCCGCATCTTTATTGTACTGGGGGCTTTTTTAGGGCCCCAAAAGATAGCAAAAAAACCTTCAAGATCTAACCACGAAGGGAAAAAGGAAAAGAGCCTACAGGATCACATTACTATTGCTCATCCATTTGTGAACGAATAGTTTGTGAGAATTGAATAGGTTACTCACAAGCTTTGTGACAATACTCATGACAATATATAGCACATACTACTTCCAGGAAAACAAAGTGTGAACGAGTACAAGGTTGTATTACATCTCTTTTTCACTTTAGTTATGGCACCTAACAAATGTTCTGCCACTCCTAATCAAGAATCACTTCAAGTGTACTCTAGGTCAGTACCAGCTACTCCATCCTCCCGGACTTCTCCATCTTCCATCAAATGGACAATGGGGAGCACTGCTGCACAGATGCATGCTGGAAACACAGCCTGAGGTGGCTGCGGCACATGATGGTTTGGAGTATGCTCTGTAGTGTGTTCTTCATCTAGAGTACAAAGAACAGTAGAAGATGAGCATCTGGGAACGAGTCGTGACACTGCACAGGCAGGTGAGATAGACATTTGTGTTAGGTGCTGTATAAACAGAACGAAATGATAGGCTGTCTGATCACTGCGCACAGACAGTAGACTTACTTCTATCTCCCAGGAGAAAGTGAGCCTCCGGTCAACTTCTTGATCAAGAATTTTCATTGTATTTATTTATTTTTCTAATCTACATTTCTTTTTTTCTAGACAGTCTATTTTTTCTATTCTATTTTTTTCTATTTTCATGAAGTTCCATTTAATTACCATTTTTCAGCCACAGTGGTCCCCATAGCGCTACGCAGTATAAATGAAACATGAAAGGTAAGAGACAACACTGTGACAGCAAGACTGAATAAAGTAATGCAGGGCACTAATATATTATAAAGTGGTTCGAGCCTGGGAATACATTCAGCAAGAGATAACGCTGTCAGCTTTACAGGTTAACAGGAAAGCATTCCAGTGAATGTAATTCTAGGAAAGCATACTCCAAAGTGAAGTCAACCCACCTTCTGCACTGACTGCTGACCGCACTGACCAAACAGAGCCACGACGGAAAGAATAGTTCCTATGAGAGGTACTGGAGGTGCAGGAAGGACTCACAGAGAGACGGCGGGAGGCCAGGTTGGCAACTTCTTCTACTGACAAAGAGAATGGGAAATGTCAATCCAAATCCACCTCACAGACTTTAGGGACCTTTCTGAAGGAGAGCACTTGCAACCAAACTGGAACACTGAAAATTCACATCAGGTAACATTCAAAACAGTTTCAGATCTATAAAGATCGGGTAAGCAATTTACTTGTGCTTTGGGAACCACCTGAGCATTGATCCATAGGAGTGTTCAGTGCTTTGGTGAGCCATATTTTAACTGAGGTAGCTATATACTTCTCCTCATCTACACCCTATTACCCATCTTGGCTGGGGGTTCTTAGCTTTTCTACAAATTGGGAATTCTGCTCACCTATCTCCAAATGCATGTCTAGATTCAGTGGTTGCTCATCACCTTTCCAGAGGTATTAAACTGATTCAGTGCTTGTACTTGGTCACTCTCTGAGATGGTGAGCACACCAAAGCAGAGACTTTCCTACCACTAGCAATTGCTTTTCTTGGACATCACATTTGGGGAGGGGGGAGGGTATTAGAAATATATTACTCAACACCGTATTTGCTGTTTGTTCTCGCTCTCGTCTTGCTGGTAATCTCTGGGGGGTGGATCAAGATGGTTGTTATACTGTTCTGTGTGACCTTGGCTTTTGTTATGATAAAAGTGCTGTCTGGGAAACTAGTCTATTGCCTGTGTTCAGCACTGCATTTATTTTTATGCTTCGGAAGTGATACTGTGGAGTCTATTAGCAATTGCATTCTTGGATTTGTCCCTGGAAAACAAGAGGAACAGGAGGATATTCTCCGCTACTTCCTAAACCTCCCATCCTCTTTCAGTTTTCCTTCTCCCCCCACCTTCAGCATAACAGCTCTTAAGGATTTGGAATACCCTTGGGATGTTCAGACCAGTGTGAGCCTATCGCTATTATTGTTTCAGGTTTTGTGTGTTCTGTTCATATTTAAGAATATTATGAACATTATTTGTGTCCTGCGGAAGGCAAAGCCGCAGAGA